>JAODAL010001336.1:0-236604 GCA_025379985.1 Phyllomedusa bahiana | reverse complement strand
GGCACGCAAAAGTAATGGTGTGATGTTTTAAAACCACTTTCATTAAAGGATTTTCTCAACAAAATTAGCTTTCAATATAAAGGACTTTAATTTGAAGGCTTTTTTAAATTTTTTCTTTGTGTTTTTTACTTTAGTCATGAGATAAGAGGCATTTTATGTACTCTTGAGTGCACACTGGTTTCTATGGTTTCCTGCATACCAGTCCATAACTCTGTATCTGATTAGCTGAGAGAGCAGGGAATTACATCATCCCAGGGAGAGACTAAGCTCTGGGCAAAGCTAATTATCTAACAACATAAGCATCTGTTAACAGATAAATCCACTATTCAGTCCTTACAGCACACATACATTGTGTTTACTGAAGAGATATAATCTCCTGCTCTTGTCAGCATAATGACTCAGCTAGAAGCTAAATATGCTAGAACCACCCTCAGCCTGACGTGTATGCATTGTGAGTCAGTGAAACAACGTGGTGATAAAACCCCTTTAAATAAGGTGTAAGGTTAGAATAGACAGTTCTAACATGTGGCAGATTTGTCTAGTTTAGCTTTACACTGTCTAAGAGTTAGACAGTATTGATAAATCTGCCCTGTAACTTGACTGTTACAGAACAGTCTTAGAGGCACAATAGACCTTGATGGTTGAAAACACACAAGGTGGTACAGAAAGCAAACAGGATATACGTAAAGGCACAGTACTACAACATTGCTAAACTGCTTCTCTGGTCCACCAAGAGTCAGGTTGGGCTTGAAGTGGCTTGACAGCTTTCACCTCCTTTACATTACTGCTGTGATTCTTCAAGGATGCCACCCTCTAACTTTAAGCTGCCCCCCCTTAGGTTTTCATCAGACATTCTGTATTGGTAGGCTCTGTGCCTGCTGAGGTCCTTCTGATTAAAAGCTATGGGCGACATGTCACAACACGCCAACGTTGGTTATTTGGCATAAGTGTCTCCCGATTTTGTAGTGTACTCCAAGTGTACGGTGGTTGTCGGCGCATTGTACGCCATCTTTTGTGTGGCTGTAAGCGCCTTTTTTAGCCATACGTGTGCGCCACATTCATATGGGGCTTACACTGTCGGCTGTTTTCTACGTGTGATTTTAGGCGCATCGCGGCCTTTTGACGACAAAAATTCAGCGCATTGATGTGTGTGAAAATGTGAGTGCATAACCTGGCGCTTTGCAAATGCGCCTCCTTTTTGTTTATTGCTCCGGGGTTCATTGAAGAATGTCGTCCGGTACTTATTTCTGGCTGCTGGTTGAAGTTGTAGATCGTGCGCCTACTGTGTGCGCTCTGATGTTGAATGTTGCTCCCAACTGTGCTTAAATGCCAAATGCGCCTAATTTACAAATGTAAATGTGCCCCAAAAGCAAATACGAATGCCAAAAGAGCGCATAAGTATGCGCCCCGATCCATACATGCGCTGCGAAGACAACATGCGCTCCAACACAAACCTACGCGGCATTAAAAAATGTGTAGAACTAACGAATGTACCTAAATTGGAAGTATACAAGAAGGAACGCCCAAACAGGCGCCCCAAACAACACACTCGCCGAAAAAGGCGCAACGCCTAAACTTTAACCACTTTAAAAAACAAGCGCAGAACAAATTAGGAAATACATTCGGAGCATACGATACTTTATGCCGCATGCAAACTGGCGTACGGACGCCTCTTTTGGGACATGTCGCCCTTACTACTTGCTATACAATTAATCACAACCACACTGGAGTTTCCTCTTTAATCCAGGTTTCCTAAATCTTGGTCTAGTCCCAGTAACTACAATTCACTATCACCCCTTTCATTTTCCAATGGCGCTTTTCCATCACATAAGCCAAACTACATATATTTTTTCCTCTTTTATATAATGTCACTATATTAACAGATGTAACTCGTACTACATTATTGTTTTCTTTCCACTAGACAAATGAAGTAGCGACTGGGCATCAAGCCAGATGCCTTCTCTACTTACTTCAGCATTTATCTGTTCAGAAACATCTTTCACCTTACAGGAATATGAAGTCATCTTTAAGCAAGCAGAAGGGCTTTAATTCAATTGCAGCACGAGATGCATGTGCTGTAACCGCCACTGTCAAGGATGATAGTTCCTGATTTTATTAAATTTAAGCATATGTACCCTCATGCTATGCTGTCCCATGTAATAGCAGATTTGTATGGGTCAAGTTCACCCCCACATTCTTTGTCAATAAAAGATATTGTCCATTGCTCATATAGGTGCGTTCAGAGGATACACCAGACACATGGGGGAGGTGGGGTAGAATTTGTGACTTTTTCCCATTGTAAGCCGTTCACAACGCTTTAAAAAAAAAAGGGCAGAGCTTAATGGAGGGGAACTGGTGGTCCAGAAACTGGTGTAAATTATAGCAGATATCAACACTACACAGGATCACAGCTGGCATAGATGTCAGTTTCTGGCACACAGACTGCCAAACTGATGCATCTTGACACTCGTGTAACTAGCGGGGTGTGGTCCATCCCAGCCAGCACGTTAACAAAATAAATTCCAAAAAATAAAAAATTCAATAAAACTATTCTTAAATTAAAAAAAAAACAATGCTTTAATATAAGAAATACATATATATTTAAAAAAAAAATCATTTTATATACAAATATGACACAAAATAGTGGTGTGGTATAGGCTAAACAACCAGGATTTATCTAAAAATAGATGTAATGGATATTAAAATATAACACAGAATCTCATATAGGAACAATACACTCTATATACCAAACTACATATATATATATATATATATATATATATATATATATATATATATATACACACACACACAAAAGATATAGTTATATTAATCACAAAAGTGCATGGTGAATAAAGTGCAGAGTGCACGTAATCAATCAGATAATGTATATATAGCAGAGTGAAAAAATAAATATACTCAAATTACTCCAAAGTGACCTAGTGCAGTGTAAATATAGAGACAAACGTGTGCCACAATAAATTTAAATAGATCAATAATTCATAGATATGTGCATCTCACAATCATAGTATTACCCCAGTTAATTGCCACCAATAAGAATCCCTACGCGCGTTTCGCGTGCTTGCTTCCCCAGGGGAGTCTGGGTACAGTGTGTCAAACAAACACTTTATATACAAATAAAAATTAGCTCACTAATATCACCTGTGAGACCAGGCGCCATAACGGCGCTTCCTCCTGCATACCTGGGAGCACGCCGACGCCAAGGAGAGACGTCACACGGATGCGACCCAAACTCCGCCCACAGAAATCACAGGGGGCGATCATATGGCCGCGGCGAGCCACATCTCCTTGGAGACGCACGCCCGGTTGAGCAGGAGGAAGCATCAGCAGTTCCGGAACATACAGACAACTAAGTTAATCTGCAAAATCGTGAGGATGAAACAAAATAATGAAATAGAGAATTAAATAATGAGGATGGAAACAGAGTAGCTAATAAAAAATATACTTTCCCAGGTCTAAATCTAATATGGACATGAATACAATACATAAGCCTAGATAGACAATTTGCATAGACAAAGTGATCAAAACAATAAAAGGTGAATAAAAAAGCATCATAAACGTGTACAATAAATCACAAAATCAATTTATACACAACAAACAGTATGAAAGTGAATAAAAAGCATCAAAAACGTGTACAATAATACAAATCGATATCTTTAATGCAATCAAATAAAAAGTGAACAAACAGGGCAAAAATAAAAATTATATTCTTCTTAATTATTTTTATATAAATGTCCAATACCCTGTTCACTCGACACCATAACTCTTCATATGAAGGGAAATGATTTGTTCCAACACACACAGATCTTAAATAGACGAAAACCACAGATGAGACCTAAAGAAGTATAAAAAACAATAATGACCAACAAATTAAGACACACAAAAAACATTTTTACAAAAACGGGGCAAAGCTAAGAACATCATTTAAACCATTAGGACACACAACCCAACTCACCTGGACCTCTATGTCTGCCATTTACAGAAGCCTATTAGAGTCTTATAGGATCCTGTCACATACTGTATAATACATAGCATTACAATAATGCATTGCTATGTATTATAAAAGTCATCAAGTATAGTCGGAAGAAAGGAAAAGAAAGGAGAAAAACAAATAAATAAAAAATGTTTAAATAAATAAATAAGTAAACACAAAACTCCTAATTCTCCAATTAAAAAAGTTACAGATAATAAGTAAGGCCGTGTCCGTCACAATCCATTAAATTATTATGTTTTTTAAACGGGTTTTCTCATTACTGGCTTTCGCAGACTTGAACTATTTCTATCTGTTACAGCTTCAAATCCAGGGGCGAGTCTCCTCTCTCAGTAGGCGGGTCTCTCCTCCCAGCAGGCATGTCTACCCTCACTGATGAGTTGTGACATCATCATTCTGTATTAGCACTGGAAGGGAGAGGATGTCAGCTCTGCAGCCCTCCTGCATACTTCTCATGTCTGCAGAGCTGTCAGCTCCAGGCTGCACAGGCTCCTTGTAACCAGAACACCTGCATTGCTATAAGCAGCCTGAACTGAGGAAACAAATGTGAGGAATGCACTCTGCCCTCCACCCTCTGTTATCAGGCAGGAGATAGAGGGAGAGCAGGATGTCTAAGGCTGTGTTATTTGGGGGGAGAGAGTGAATCTAACAGCTACAGACCTAGTAATTGCCCAGATCCTTCACCTTAGAGCTAGGAGATGAGCATAGACAAGCTCACACAGCCTTTATTATATAGGCAGCAGCCAGTAGAGAAAGCTGAGGTAGCTAGTTTCACTTTCATTTCCCACAGCTCAGAGGGGGGTAAGCACAGAGTGCAGGCAGCCAATCACAGTGCAGGATGTGTTTCCCATCCAGGGGGCGTGTCCCAACAGGCTGAATGACATATCAGGCAGCCAATCACAGAAAAGGGGGCATGTCCCGTCCAGCTGCTGTAGAAATAGCTATAGATGCACAGTTTAGCTCAGATCTACTATACTAAGTGATTTAGGTAATGCAAACCAATTTCGCTTATTTTTACTGTCCCCATCCAACTGGACGACAGTCCCTACGCTACTAAGTGCAGGGCCGTCAGGGAAAACCAAGTGTCAAACAGTCCGAGTCAGCAACGGTGAGGTAACAGATAAGCCAAGAAAAGTGAGGCAAACGAATAGTCAGAAACAAGCTGGAGTCCAAACACGGTGAGGAGCGCAGTACAGAATCAGAGGCAACAAGCGAGGTCAAGAAACGGGCCGATGTCAGAAGCACAGGAAAAACAACAGCAAAACAGGAGAACAGGGAAAACGTAAGGGAACACCTTTGACAGGCAAAGCCGGGAGGAACTGAGGAGGGTTAAAAGGTCTGCCGGACACCGCCCCTGCAGCTGATTGGTGCGGCATCTGGGCCCTCCGATTGGTCCTGAGAGCTGTCACTCCTGGCTCAGGAGCAGCACCTCTCCCCGGGTGTGGTCCGAGGCCATACTTAACCCCTGCAGGTCGCTGCATTAGACGGGTGGAAGGCTGCCCGGATGGACGTATCCTGACAGTACCCCCCCTTTTAGGAGGTGCCACTGGACCCTTACCTGGTCCGGGTCTCTCTGGGCGAGCGTCGTGGAATTCTTTGATAAGGGATTCGGCATGCATGGACTTAGCAGGAACCCACAACCTCTCCTCAGGACCGTAACCCGTCCAATGCACAAGGTATTGCAGCGACCCTTGTACCTTGCGAGAGTCAATGATTCGAGCCACTTCATACTTCAACTCCCCCTTAACTCTCACAGGGGAAGAGGGTTCAGCAGGTGGGATAACGGATGGAACGTACCTCTTCAGGAGAGACCGGTGAAAAACATTATGAACCCGGAAACTCAAGGGTAACTTGAGACGGTAGGTCACTGGATTAATCACTTCCAGAATGATATAGGGTCCCACAAAGCTTGCCGCAAGCTTAACAGAGGGGACCTTTAGACGAAAATTCCGGGTAGACAGCCAAACCTTATCCCCCACCTTAAATCCTCCAGCACAAAGGCGCCTCTTATTACATTTCTCCTTCTGGATGTTCTGGGCGTTCGCCAAGTTCTTCTGAACTTGAGCCCAGACTGTGCACAGATCGTTAGCGATGACATCCACCCCACTATGCTCAGAAGTAGCGCCGTACAATGATGCATGTCTAGGATGGAAGACATAATTGCAGAAAAATGGAGAAACCCCAGATGAACTACTATCCTGGTTATTAATAGCAAATTCTAACAAAGGAAAAGTTTTTTCCCCCCAGCTTCCCTGCTGATCGGGGGACAAAAAAACCGGGGGTTTTTTGCGTCACATTTTAAATTCCCCCTCTCTGTCTGCCCATTGGCCCTCAGGGGGGAAAAGGGCAGAAAGAAAAACAGGGGATCCCCAGAGCCTTACAAAAAAACCCCTTCCAGAAACAGGAAAAAAAATTGAACCCTCTTTTAGACAAAATTTTTTCAGGTACCCATGCATTTTTTAACGATATACTGAAAAAAAGCCCGCAATTTTTTTTGGATGAAGGGTAACCCTTTTAACAAATCAAATGACACATTTTCCCAAAACCCAACAACTACCCCCCAAAATACTCATCTTACCCCAAAAGGAGGGCAGATGGGTCATAAAACCCAGGGAAAGAAATTTTACCCCACGCCCGTTCGTATAGGCAGAGGAAAAAGTTCCCCGGGAGGGCGAGTTCTGGGAACCCTTTTTGGCCCCGCACAGGTGCCACAGGCTTTTAATGGGCCCCTTTCACATCACGAGACAAAGCCCGGCCACCAAAATTTTGGGGAAAATTTATCTCTTAGGCCAAAACCCCGGGGATGTCCTGAAACCCCAAAATTTCGTGAAAAATTTCTTTAATAAACGTAAGCGAAAAACTGAGTGGGGAAAAAAAACTTTGGGGCTGGGACAATCAACAGGTCTAAAAATCCTGGGGGGTTTTTGTTTTTTCTGTGGTTTGTCGGGGTGAAAAGGGCTGAACAACCGTTTCTTTTAGGAAAAAATGGACCCGGGATAAATTCCGGGATGAGGACGGGGCACAGAAACTTCTGACCCAACGCGTCATTTTGGGACATTTTTAAACCCCGGTTATGGGAAACCCCCCCAAAAGAAAAAGCGAGTGAAAAAACAATGCCCAAAGGCCGGGCGGGGGTTTTAAACCCTTTTAAGCCTTCTCTTAAAATGAAAGGGGTTCCCTTAAAACCCCATTTAAAAGCGGTAAATTTGGGTTTTGGGGGGCCCCCCTCGAGAAAGGTGGCGCCACCCCGCCAGGGCCCACTTAATCCCCCAAAAACCCCCGGTTCCCCACATCATAATTCCTCCCCGAGGGGAAATTTAGGGGAAAAAAAAAGGCGACGGGGGGAGTTTTAGTCAGACCCAGCTACCCGAGATGGGACTGCCCCCCCCCAAACTCGGGGGCATCAAACCTCCACGACGGGGGTTTTTGGGTGTGGCCCGGTTTTAAAATCAACCCCCGGGCTTTAAACAAAACTTTGGTTTAAAGGGCCTTTCAGAAAAGTTTCTAAGGTTTTCCATTTCCAATTACTAAATTTTCCCCCCTTTCTTTGCCCATACCCCAAGGAACACGAACAACAGAAACAATTCGAATTTTTTTCCCTTATAAAAAATTTAAGCGAAGCCTGGGAACCGCGTAAGGCTTTTCAGGGAGGAGGGGCAAAACCCCCAATCAAAAATTTCCGGGCCCCTTCCCCGGGGATCCAACGAAATGATTTTAGGGGGAAAAATGTATCCCAAAAAGGGCCCCCTCCTGAACCCCAAAAACCCTTTTTTTCAAGTTTGACAAAAAAACTATTGACCCTTCAAACCTGAAAAAAAATTTTCCCAAACACATTTTTAAAACGGGGTGAACCCCAAATCCTGCAAAAAAAATTTAAAAAATGTCACCAGATACACCACCATACAACGACCAATTTTTTCTCAGAAGCCCAATTTTTTAAAACCATTTTTGGGAAAGACCGCGGGGCATTACAAAACCCCAAAAAAGGCTCACCGGGTTATTCAAAATGACCCCCGGGGTTTATTAAATGCGTCCTACCTTTCGTCCCCCTCTTTAAATCCAAAAAAGGGTTTGAAAAGCCCCTCTAAAGCCCCTTTTGGGAAAACCACGGGCTCCCGGGTATCGTTTAAAACCCAGATCAAAAAATAAAAGGAAAAGGGGGTATTTTTTTTTTTACCTTTACCTTTTTGGGATTCCCCAAATAGCCCAAAAGGAAAGGGACAGACAAACCATCTTTTTTCTTCACAAAAAAGAACCCCCGCCCCCCCACAGGGGACACCAAGGGGAACCCCCGGATAACTGTAAAAGTTTGGGCCTTTTAAGGATTTTTTTCGAATACCCCCCCGGCAAAAAGTTTCAATGGCACAATCAAAAGGGGCCAATGGGGGGGGCAACTGTTTCCAACTGCGACTTGGGAAAACACCACAGTAAGTCGCAATAAAGGCAAATCTGTTTCTATTTCCAAAAAACCCAAGAATGCCCGGGGAAGACTTTTATTAAAAACACGCTTTCCCCCCCACCTGACAAGTTCTCCAAATTTCCCAAAGTCAATCACTGGTTGTGTTTTTAAACCCAAAGGCAGCCCTAAAACCAAAATCAGCAGGTAAGCCCTCCATGATAAACGGGGTACACCCCCATTCCCCAAGACCCTTCCCAAAGCATCTCTAGCTCAGGAGTGCAATTTTGGGAAACTTGCCCTTGACACCCGGGGTGGGAATCGATCGCCACTCCCCTGCCCCGAATCAAATTTAAAGACCTCCAGGGGGGCCCCAAAATATTTAAAAAATTTGCTGCTCTAAAAAATTAAAAGGGGCCTGACCCTGAATCCACAAAGGCCATCCCAGAACCAACATGGAAAGAAGAAATCTTAACTGGAAGCAACAATTTCTTGACACCATGGGAAAAATACCTGTTCGCCTAGGTGACCTTCCCGCGAGTCACCTAGGCGCCGGAGTTTTCCGTCTGGGCCTTCCTCTTGGGAAACACTCACGGAATGAGGTGACCCTCACCGCCACAGTAGTAACAGATCCCTAAATGCGGCGAGATGCCCCTGCAACCTGGTACTGCCATCAGAAGAGGCCCCAACCTGCATAGGCTCCCCCCAAGGGCATCTCCGCTTCAGCGGTTCAGGAGCGGTGGCGGTACAAAGCACAGAGTGAAGCGGGCAACGGGGTATGCAACTTCTCCCACGACTCTCCCTAAACAGACTGTCCAGCCGACCGCTAGCGCCAAAAGCCTCATCCACCCGTGCCAGGGGTTGGTAAGCCACCAACAAGTCTTTACATGGTCGGCCAGCCCCAATCCTAAAAAAGACACCGAAGGGCTGGTTTATTCCATCCTGATGGAACACACCAACGTCGGAAATCCGAACAATACTCCTCACGTCCTCTTGCCCTGTCTCAAGAGGTGAGCTGAGTCTCGGGCCCCGGCCTCCCTATCCGGTCGTCAAAAGCAATCCCAGGGGGTCAAAGAAACCCGGTCCACAGAAGAATACTCGGCGAGTCAGGGGATAAGGAAACGCCCGCTCCTGGGGGGATCCTTGGAGAAGGGGTATGATAATTCCCACCCCTGTTCTTCATTACCTGAGGTACGTGGTCGGAGACGAAAAAACAACCGGCATCCTTCCTTGAATATTTGAAACGCTCTCCTGTCCCCCAAAAACTTATCGGGTAACTGGACAGGAGGTTCCACAACAGAGGGAAGGGATGCCCATGGGAGTCTGGGCCTGAGGGGCACCCTGGGAGTTTTCCTGCTGCTGGACTCTCAGTGCGAGATCCTTTGGGCCAACTGGGTTAGCCCCTGCATTTGCTCTAAAAATGCCTCATGGGGTTCATATTTCTGGGAAGCAGTAACTGTCTGTCCTGTCTAACTGTCACGTCAGGGAGGTGCAGTGGGCCCTGACTGTACCCACCCACTGTCCCTGCCTACTTGGCGTGCTGCCCTAGAATGGCAGACCCCAACTGACGACAGCCCTACGCTACTAAGTGCAGGGCCGTTTAAGGAAAACCAAGTGTCAAACAGTCCGGGGTCGGCAACGGTGAGGTAACGGATAAGCCAAGAAACGTGAGGCAAACGAATGGTCAGAAACAAGCTGGAGTCCAAACACGGTGAAGAGTGCAGTACAGAATCAGAGGCAACAAGCGAGGTCAAGAAACGGGCCGAGGTCAGAAGCACAGGAAAAACAACAGCAAAACAGGATAACAGGGAAAACGCAAGGGAACACTGAGGAGGAACTGAGGAGGTTTAAAAGGTCTGCCCGGACACCGCCCCCGCCGCTGATTGGTGCAGCATTTGGGCCCTCCGATTTGTCCTGAGAGCTGTCACTCCTGACTCAGGAGCAGCACCTCTCCCCCGGGTGTGGTCTGAGGCCAGACTTAACCCCTGCAGGTCGCTGCATTATACAGGTGGAAGGCTGCCCGGACGGACGTATCCTGACAAAACCCCTTTAATCCATGCAGTTTACACTGTGAAAAAAAAACCTTTTTGTCACTCAGACTAAAAATAAAACAGAATGAAACATGATCAAAAAATATCCCATAGACCCCAACATGATACCAGTGAAAGAGTAAACTTATCCTGCAAAAAAACCCCGTTACACAGCTCCAGAAAAGTAAAATGTTTAGATTTTTTAGTTTGTCGTTACATAAAAACATGACTTTTTTAATTGGGAATTATGATTTATGGGGGAGAGACTTGTAAAAAAAGGAGGTGTGGCCCTAAAACTGAGGGTGTGGTCTGTAAAAAGGGGAGGCAAACTTTAAAAAATTCTAGCTTCCTACCGTTTTTTAGCATCAAATTTACTCAACCCGTAAAATTTTTAACACTGGTTTTTTTGAGTTGAGCGTATTTATTATGAAAGCACTACCCCAGCCCTCTCAGCGCTACCTCTCATCAGTAATTAATGAATGCGTATTAGGATATAAAGCAGCCCAATAATCCTTGCCGTAATGCCAATTTATGGCATTTATTTTCTTACCACATCTTATGAAATAGCAGTTGCCTTTATAGCAATACAGGCTTTTTATTATGTACACAAAATTAAAATACATAATCTTTTAGTGAGGTACTATAATTAATTTTAGGGTATGAACTCTAAAATAAAATAAAAATTGCACTTTTTTCCTGCCATTGTGTGACTAGATTTAAAGATGACATGTCAATGTGTTTTAGGCCCAGACTTTGTATTGCGATTTATAATCTATCTTTAAAGAATTCATTTTTTGCATCATGCATGCGACCTTTGGCCACCCTTACAAATTAATCTTAGCTACCCCTAAGACGAAGAATAGGTTCGACACGGGTGCAAATGCAATTTTAGAGACAGTGGCGGCCTAGTAATACAGACATATCGTGAATATGATAATAAGGTGAACATGTATGAAGGTGGCTGTGCCAAGAGTCTGCTGTTTCTTTCAGCTGAGGATTATGTCTCGCTCATCTTTTTACAATCACCCCACTCACGCCAGTATCAGGGTGCATTAAAGAAGCACGCCTCAGCAACAAATTTGTAATGCGCCTGATTTCAGGTGGGCGCAGCTAGAACTACACACGCCCTAAAGATTGTTTTAGCAACTTCAGGCGCATTACTGCTGGAACAAAGAGGACTAGCACTTTCAACTAAAGTCGACTGTCTGTTTAATGCATTTTGGTAATAAACGGCGCTATCTTCAATTTACTACCTACATCTAGTCTATTAGCTGGACTTCCTCGTATCTTTTTGTTTGCGATCAACACCGTGAGACTCTGATTCCAGTCAAATCATGCACGCTCCAGGTGGAAACAACTGACGGTGAGCTGGCAGCCTGTTTTCGTTTTCTACTATATGCTCACCTTTCAAACATTGGTTTACCTGAGCCATAATTACGTTTCACTCGCTAAGAATGCGCAGTAGAGCTGTTTCAGAAATCAGGTGCAATATACACTAATATAATGCGCATAAAATTTGGCATCTTAACGCCAAAAATCATTTATGTCGCCCTAAATGTCCAAACTCAAGAATAAGCACTAGCGCCTCCCACACACTTTATATAGGCTGCTGTGTGTATGGGGAGGCCCGAACTACCCCTTAAATCCTAACAGTTTCTGCCTGATTTCTTTCTACTCGGTACAACCTGTGGCCCTACCTTACTGTCTCTATTCTCCCACCTGATACCTCATCTAGAACTTGTGGTTCTACTCCAGATCCTGACTACTGGCTCTGACCAATCACTCTCCAGTCCTCTGGCCACATTCTGGCTGTCTTCTTGTCAGTATCCTGTTGTCGCTCCTGTCAAACCAGCTGTCAACCACTTGTGACTACCATCTGGACAGGCTGGACTCGCGCCCACAGGGGAATAGGAAATCCACCCACGCTGGGCCCTGAGCATGGTAGACTATCACTGCCAGAATGTTTATTTTTTTTACTGGCATATCCATACTCGGAGAGGAAAAAAGCAAGGACAGAGTATAGGGGAGGCATCGTACAGTCACTTACAGTAGCTGGTAGGGTTCGGGCCCTAAGCTAATCCAACTCCACTGTCTGCGGCCCTGGGCAACGCACAGTACTGACCACTTGTACTTCCTGGGGGGTCACAACATGAAGAAAACCCTTCAGCAAAGTCTAAACGTTCCTTCGCACTGGGGTTCTATTTCAAGTCAGCACAGTGGAGAGTTTTCTCTATGATGACCGTACTTTCCCAGTGTATAAAAGTAGCCTGTGCACACCCTCCTGCCATATGTAATTGACTCATCAGTCCTAGTAATCAAGAGTACAATCAAATAATCTGGAGTATATGGAGCTTTGCTGTACCTCTGATTTCATACAGAAGCATATGATAGTTTTCCCTCAGACTGCATATAAATCATTAATTCTAGGAGAGAGTAATTTTGTAATATGATACCATTGATATAACATGAAAGATTTCCTTTGGGAGCCAGAGTAAAGCGAACCACAGGGTGTGTCCTTTTCGTTTTCAGTCTAACTATCCATATGGCTTGAACATGTGCCATACATTAGAGGAGATAATTAGCACTCAAAAAGCAAGACAAGAGTTTAGACTATATTCATAGTGCCATCAAAGACTGTCAGAAAGAATAATGCTACAAAATCTACTGGCCAAACAACAGTAAGAAACTCAATGACAGAACCCTACGCGTAAGTCAATGAGGAGTGGCTCCAACGAAGGAGTTATGGTGGTATCCATCATTCAGATGGCCACTATATATCTTGGGTCTACAAAACAGCAACCACAATGAATGTGTGAGCATAGCCTAAGAATGCCTGATCCTTGGCAACATGCTAGGTTTTTGTACTCGCAAAAGTTTGAAGAGCACAGATTCATTTACAGGCTATACTGCAAAATCTACAAACTATTAAAATTCTATTAACTTTAAAAAAAGATAACTTTTCTGAGGGTGTTTGGACTCTACGCAATAAAGTAGTTTTCTCACCATGCAGTTTCACAGAGTTAAAGGCAGCTTCAGACTCACAGATGTAGGTGGTTTTACAGCATGATTTATCTCCTCAAATCATGCATCCAACCTAGCTGATGTCATTACCCTGACATAAGTGCTAAGGAGATGTTTTAATATTCAGTTAAACAAAGCTACAAATCTCTGAAGGAGTCTGAAAACAATTGCTTATTTTGTAACAAAAAGACTATTCTTGTGGAAGAATAATGAGTCTGCGTACAGAGTGGGAGCTCTTATGTGTCCATGGAGAAATCACACCCTCTGCTAACTGTCTAAATCGGGAAGGGAGAAGCAGGACATGTAACCAGAGAACAGACCTGTGTGCTACTCAGTAACAGATAAATCACCTCTCTCTTGACCAAGGTAAAATCAAATGACCAACATATTTAGGAAAAGTCTTAAATTGCCGTTTCCTACATGTTGAAAACAAATCTTTGAAGTGCAAAAAAAAAAACCATTAAAAGCCCTTTAATTATACGCGGTATTTCATGATCACTTTTTGAGCTACCACACTGGCATGAATCGTCCTCTGTGTAGGGAAAGATTAAATTGTTCATTAAGTAGTGTAACATCCATAATGAACAATGAAATGTTTTTCATCTGTTTCTAAAAAAAAAACAAAACCACCCTCGCTCCTAGTTTGTTTAAGATCCTAAATAATGGCCATCCAGTTTCCCTTTCTCGCTTTACAAATGAATGCAGTATCTGTTCTTAGTTTCTATTTTTTAACAACACATATAAAACGGTCTTCATGACACCAGTTTTTATGTCAATATTATGAAACCTCATCCTATCACTATTAGGCTATTTATCAACGACGGTCGGGCTTACACAATGGCACGTATTAACGGACTGCATTTCTCCGTCCTTAATTACGCTCCACCTAAATACGCCAAAAATAATGGTCAGGAGGGATATATCATTGATTTCAATGTTAAAATACGTCTCCTTGGTTACACACAAGACGTATTTACTGTCGTAATTACGTCCTGTCGTTTTCACAGCGTAATTACGATCGCAAACGATTAAGTCCCCTTTCAATTCATGCAGCCGTATTTGTCGACATAATTACGCCTTCTTCTAGCCCATAGAAAATTAGTGTGTGGACTAGCGAGTATTTGACAGTCAATTGGAAATCACAGCTGCACACTTTGTTTTGGCGCAGCTATATTGCGCGGCGTAATCTAAACGCCGCAAATACGTTCAGGGCGCCCCCGACGACGGTCAAATAGACCTTTACACAGTAATCTTCTCTAGCCAAGACTGGTCCTGGTTTTGTATTAAACATTGTTTTGAGTGGAGGGATTCATTCTTGAATCTCAGTTTTGCATATCCTTATCTCTTTAAAGCATGACTCACATCAAGGAGGATGTCCACAACCCGTTCTCCCTCAGTGGAATGGCTCCATACCCAGACGCTATCGTTAGATGTGGGGTAGCCCTCAATATCGGAGGAAGATGTAGGGATCAGGGGATACCCAATGGTAATCTGGCACAATATGCTCTTGAAGCTTCCATTTTCTTTTTATAGGATCGCATGGATGAAGTTATGCCATAAATTATCCAATTAGTTTATCTCATTATTTTGATATGGCGGTGTGGGGAAATAGGGTCCCTATCTACAATGTAATAGGCAGATTGCTGCGAACACAAATAATATCCTTCACAGAGAAAATATGCGGTGCTATGAGATAAGTCTCATTTGAAAAATACTACCTGTCTTTTATTATGGTTGACGCTAGTCAGAAATACCTGCGACTGCAATTACGGAGCGAAATTACGCAGTGGGGGCTCGCAATACGCGTGCATACGCGTGAAAAAATTACATCCCCGACGCGGTTTTTGGTCGTAATTCCGGAGACAGCTCTGCAAGTCGTACTATGGAGGTATTTTATGGAGACGAAATCACGTCCTGTGATTTACGTGCCAATTTAAAGCCGTCTTGTGAACATAGCCTTAATGTAAAATTAGTGTATTCATGGATCTCAAGAGTAAATTCACTAAGGATGGAAATGCACATCGTATCTAGGGGCTTGCAGAGCTAAAATCTGTAGCAGAATACAGTGTAGGGCAAGTACCATATTTTTCTAACTATAAGATGCACCAAAGCTTTATAGGAGTTAAATAGGAAAAAAAATTTGACGCAAAAAGTGTGATAAAATATTTAACATAAATAACATATTCCACCAATGTTAATGTCACATACAGGCGCCACAGACTTTCTTTTCCTAACACGCCTGTGTCGTCTGTAAGTGCCTCAATCACCCGCCGCATCAAGTATCATCCTCCCTACCACTATAGTATGACAGACTTCTAGCCGTACAATTTTCGCTCGCGAAACATGCCGCCCTGTTGTGTGACCAATATTTTTTTTGTTTTTCCACCCATGGACTTGAGTGAGAGTTCATTTTTTTAGGGCTGAAGTGTAGTTTTTATTGGTATCATTATGGAATCCATAAGACTTTTTATTTACATTTTTAAGGATATGAAATAACCCAACAATCGAAAAAGCGTTCTTTTTTTTTTCTTCTAAACGTGTATGATCAGGGTAAGGGATAAAGCACTGCGTTCCGCTCATTCCTCTTGTGGACGCTATGCGCATGATTGAGTGTACATATCTCTAAATATTTAGACCAGCATGGATCAAAACTCAGCACCACAAATCCTGGCTGTTAAGCAAGCGCGGTTGCTGGGCAGTGACATCTATATTTAGAGATCTTGTTCAATAAGACCCACCCCCTTTTTCCTCCCAAATCTGGGGGAAAAAGTGCGTCTTACAGTCCGAAAGTCCAGAACAACACCAAACGGTCTGAGAACAGGAATCTTACAAACCCCATCCATACCCTGCCAAAACGATCTCTACCTGGCTGCTTGACTTGTAGTGTGGATTTTTCAACCTATACAGCATCGGTTTGCTGTTACAGACATTTATCAACTATTTAGTTCACCAATCTTACTGTGGCACTTATTTATCCTGCAGATTATGTAAGAAAAAAAAAAAAAAAAAAGAACATCAATGTTTTTGAAATCTGTAGTGCTGGATTATGCCATGAATAATCTGCAGCAAATTCCGCAGTAATTATTACAGCTGACACCCAAAGCTAACAGCAGGGATCAGAGCCAGCTCCAATCCCTGGTGCTCAACTTTTTATGCTGCTCAGGAATGGTATGTCGCGCACTGTTTCCTCCTAAACACAGACGCGAAATGCCTCACCCTCTCCCACAACACGGATAAATTTGTGGGTTTACAATCGATTACCATAACGGCAGCTGGAAGCACTAATGAAGGTCCCATGAGTGCGCAATTGAGTTAACGCTATCTATTTACTTTCTCCATCATGCGTTAGTCAGGAAGTTAATAATAACCTCCATCTTTTGATACAAACCCTTTATCTAAATATATGCAGAAATACAAGTACAAACAATCGCGCACCCTATTGGTCAAGTACCCAAGGGTGACTGCATGTAAAAAAACAAAAGTTTTAAAAGTATAAAAAATATATTTAAAGTTCAAAACACCATCCTTTTGGCATTTTACAAATAGAAGGGTAAAAAATGTAAAATGTTACACTTTTAAAGTATCTCTCCCTTCTGAAAGTCCGTTTCTGTAAAAAATATACAAAATTTTTGTAGGGTACGCTAACCATCATAGAACAAAATGAATTAGGGGCAGTGGCCCCCAAATTTTTATTTCCACCGGGATCTTTTTATACAAGACCAATTTTTCCACTCCCAGGGGGGCGGGGTTATTGGGGGGGGTTTTTAATTAGGGGCCGGGTTATGTGGTGGTTGGATTTTTTTAAATCCACAAAAAGAAAACCCCCCCCAAATTAAAGTGTATATTGGTTTTTTGGGGGAAAATTAGGGGGAAACCCAGAAATTTTAAAAACGGGCGGGGACTGATTGTCAGCTCTGGGGGGCAGTTTTGCAAAATATTGTCAGCATTATACACATAAAATAAAAAATATGAAATTTAAATTTTGGGTCTTTAAATGAGATATATCCCCCCTGTAGAAATGAACATAAAACATGCCCCCCCTTTTCCCCAATAATAAATTTTTTAATTGCCCCCTAAAAAAGTAAAAAATTTTAAAAATAAAATAGTTTTCCCTCCCCATAAAAAGTAAAAATAGTTTTTGAAAAAAATTTTTCCCCCCTTAAAACCCCTAATAGAAATAAATAAAAGGGGCCCCCCTCCCAAAATAAAAAAAGGATAAAAAATTTTTCCCCCCCAGTAATAATAATAAGTATATGCCCCTGAAGTCATGATAATAAATATATGCCCCCCCAGTAATATTTTTAAATACATCCCCCCTTTCCAGTAATGATAAAAAATGCCCCCTCCAGTAATAATAAATCCCTTCCCTCTTCATAATAAAAAAATATATGAAACCCCCAGTAATAATAGAAAAATTTAAAACCCCCTCCATAAAAATTTAAATACATGCCCCCCCCAGTAATAATACTAATAATCTTTATTTATATAGGCCCACATTTCCCGGGCACCCTTTCCCAAATTCAAGGGTAAAAAAAGGGACATTCCATTTTTTAAAAAAAATTTAAACAGAGGAGACACAAGGTGTGGGGGCCCTGCTCGGAAGCTTACAATCTATTGGGGTTAGGGGTAAAAACACACGGAAAGAAGTGCAATTTTAAAAAGGGTCCACCCCGGGTTTCAAAAAAAGGGGGGGGGTTTTCATGAAAAAGGGATAAAACCTCCCACCCGACAGTACATCTTTATACAGTTTAAGTCCCTGTGATCCCCTTTGGGGATTTAAGATTTGGACAGTTTTATTTAATTTTTAAAATAATTGTCCGGCCCCCAAATTTAATAATAAATAATGCCCCTTCCAGTAAAAATAAAATTTTTTTCCCCCTTTTTCCATTAAAAATTTAAAACATAAAAATATTTTATAATTATAAAATATATCCCCTCCAGTAAAAAAATAAATACACCCCCCTCCGAAAAAAATTTGGCCCCCTTGAACTATTTAAACCTTTTTCCCATTTTTAGGCTTCAAACATAAAGATATAAAATTTAAATTTTTTTTTGAAGAATCAACAATAGGACACAATTGTGAAGTGGAACAAAATTTTTGGGTATTTTAAAATTTTGTGAAAAAAAAAAACCCTGAAAAGGGGGGTGCAATATTATTCGGCCCCTTTACTTTTTAAAAAGTAGAAAAATCACTCCCAAAATTTTAGTGAGGGGGTCTCTGAAGATCCAAAGTTGTTCCTAAATTTTGATGATGTAAACCGGGCCGGGCTGGGGAAAAAAATTTAGCCCTGGCACTAACCCCCACCCCCCCAATACAAAAACCCTTTAAAAAAAAACCCTTGTTCTCGGGACCTCGCCCCTTTTTTTTGGGAAAAAAACTACACTTAAAGCTGCTTTTTACACAGAGCATTTTTTTTTTTCGTTTTTTTTTGTGTTTTTTGGGTGCTTTTGTGCAGAAAGGGAAAAGTTAAGTGAAAAATTTTTTGCCCCAAAAAAAAAGCATCAAAAAATGCACCAAAACTGCCCGTGTAGGGGCCCCCTAAAAACAAACCCAAAAGAAAAAAAAGGGGGCAGAGAAACCCCTCATCAAGAGTCCCGGTGTGCCCTTTACAATCAGGGACAAGCCCACACTGCCCAAAATAAAACACCAACCCTAACCTTTCCCAAACCCCCCAAAACATCCCCCGTAGTCAGGTCACCCTCACCAAGAATAAGCACTATTCAAACACAAGAGTAAAAAAGACCCCCGCAGCAGGGACTCACAGGGGGAAATATTCTGATGGGAAAATTTTTCTCTTCCCTTTTCTTCTTTAAACCGTCCGGTACGCATCAAAGTCTTCCCTTTCCCGGGCATTTCCGTCCTTTTTAAAATTTACCACAAATACGGTTTTTGGCTCCTCTCTATTCCGAAATTTTTCCCATCAAATTCCCCCAAAAAGCGTATGTTAACCCAAAAATTAAAATAAAAAAGGCAATAAGTGGCATTAAAGGTAACCCCCAAATTTAGGGAATAAACAGGCCTTCCCCCCATTAATTTTTGGGAGGTTGAAAAGGGCCCACCCCTGTAACTAGTAGGGAGCAAAAGGGTTTACCCCAGTAAAAATTGCCAGGTAGGGGGGGGCTGCCCCAGTATCAGCCAGGGGAGCTGGGGCCTTTCCCCCATTTTTAAAATTTGGGGGGGTTTTAATGGGGCCCGTTTTTTAGCATCAAAGGGCCAAATAAAGAAGCCCCGGGGTGGGCCATTTAAATAGGCAGGCAGGGCCCTAAAGGAGGTTTTTGGCCACTTATAGGTTTGGGGGTCAGTTAAAAAGCCACCGGGGAAATTAGGGGGCAGGCAGGGGAGTATATGCCAGGCAGGGGGGACTTAAAAGGTGGGAAAGGTAGTTATAGGGAGGCCGGGGAAAATTAGAGGTAGGAAAGGGGCAGTATATAGCCAGTCAGGGGCACCTTAGTGGTAGCCATGCCAGTTATAATAGCATGCAGGGGCACGTTAGAGGTAGGCATGACAGTATATACCAGCAGGGGCACTTAAGTGTTTGTAGGCAGCCAGTAAGTAGTTTAAAAAAAAAACAAAAAACTCATACCACCTTGGTTTCCCTCCTCTTCCTCGTACTTCTCTGGAGCGTCCGCTCTCACCCGAGTGGTGCCACGAGCAGCGCGCGATGAACGTCATCACATCGCGCACCTGCCCCGCGGCCTCCTGGAGCGAACAGACCGGTACAAAAAAAAAAAAAAAAAAAAATGATCAGAAGAGTCCGGCTGTTCAGCCACGCCGCTGCTTGCCCCGCGCGTGCAGGCGGTGGCCTATGATGCTTGGGTACCGTGACCCGCGTGCAGCCGTGGCGAGGGAGTCCTGTCGGCCCCCGCCACAGGGGTCCGTCCCTGATGTGCCATTGCGGCCCCTGTAGCGCCAACAGACCGGCCCGGCACTCGGGGCCCGCCCCCGGGGGAAATACTGTTCCCCTCGGCGGGCGATCCGAGCCGCCCGCGCCCACCCCAGCGGCCCGCCGGGCAAATGCCCGTTTTGCCCTATGGGGCAGTCCGTGCCTTATGATAAATATAATCCACCTGTGTGAATCAAGTCTCCGATAAATGCACCTGCCTTTATGAATTCTCAGTCAAAGATATAAGATAAAATTAGAAAAAGAAATGAAAAAGTGTTCTGTTTAAAGCGCAGAAGCATCATTAAGACCAAAGGAACAAACCAGCAGAGTCCTTGATGCTGTTGTGGAGAAGTTTTAAAGCTGGATTTGGAAAAATATATTTATTGGGGGTAATCAAAAAAGAGTATCCCAAACTTAAACATCCCAAGAGCACTGTGCAAAGCCATCATATTGAATGGAAGAGTATCAGACCACTGTATCTACCAAACCCGGCCGGCCCTCTAAACTTTCATCCAACAGGAGAAACTGATCAGAGAGCAGCAAGAGGCCATGAATCACTCTGATGAACTGCAGAGATCACAGCTGAATGTGGAAGTCAGTCCATAGGACAACAATCAATCGTACACTGCAACAAATCTTTGCCTTTAAGGAGATGGGCATGAAGAAAAGGCCATTACTCAAAGATATCCATAAAAAGTCTCGTTGAAAGTTTGCTACAAGCCACCTGAGAGACACCAAACATTTTTTTTGTTTTTCCACTCATGGACCTGAGTGAGGGTTAATTTTTTTGTGGACTGAAGTGTAGTTTTTATTGGTATAATTTTGGATACCAAGGCAGGAAGTAGTGAAACAAAAAACATGGCGGTGATAGAAGCCTTCACAAGGCTTCCAGCTACCATGTTAACGAATGGGACACAGCAATCTCGCCATTTCTCATTGATTTAGACGCCGCGGTCATGTCTGACGTGGCGTCTAAGGGGTTAAACAGCACGGGATGGTGGCGGCTTTATCCCGCGCTGTAACCGGCGTCTGTTAGCTGCAATTAGCAGCTGTCCTTTACAGACATTGGGACGTAAGTTTCCGTCCAGTGTCACTAAGGGGTTAAAAGGGTCTTCTTGCCACAATAACTTGCTTTAACCCCTTAAGTTCTTAGCCTGTTTTGGACTTAAAGTTGCAGTTCCGTTTCGGCAAATTATCTTCGCTCACCGCTCGTTGCTAAGTGCGGTTCAGCCCTGCATGTGAATGAGAAGGGTGACGCTAGCGCCATCTTCCTTATTCACTTCAATGGGAGTTCCGAGTATACTTGGAACTTCCATAGAAATGAATGAGCAGGACGGCGTTAACAGTCACATGCAGGGCCGGACCGTACTTAGCAATGAGTGGCCCGCGAAACAGGGCTACCCCTTTAGGGACAACACCCTTTTTTCAAAATCTGACATGTGTCACTTTATCTTGGAATAACTTTTTGATGGTTTTACCTAATCATGTGATTTTAAGATTGTTTTCTCATGACACATTGTACTTTAAGTTAGCAATTATTTTTGGCCAGAACAATCCTTATTTAGTTTGGTGAAAAATAATACAAATATTTGTGAAAATTTGGAATATTGCCATTTTCAAAGTTTAAAATTTGTATGTGTAAGGCAGATGGTCATGCTAAACAAAATAGTAAATAATGAGCATTTACCATATGTCTACTTCATGTTGGCATCATTTCTTAAACAATTTTTATTTTTTTAGGACATTAGGGGCTCTTAAATTTTGTAGCAAATTTTAACATTTTCAAGACATTTCCAACACACATTTTTTTTAAGGACCAGTCCAGTTTTGATGTGGCTTGGAGGGACCTATAAGTTAGACACCCTCATAAATGACTCCTAAGAAACTGCATCCTTCAAAACAACACTTAGAAAGTTTATTAACCCTATAGGTGTTTCACAGAAATTAAAGCAAAGAAGAGGTGGAATTTCAAAATTTCACTTTTTTGTAGATTTTCAATTTTTATCCATAATTTACGGATCACAGTAAGATGTACAGGAAAATGCAACTCAATATTGATTCCACCAATTTTATTGTTTTAGAGATATCCCATGTGTGGCCTTAGTGCGCTATTTGACTCAACCACAATCCTCAGAATAGGAGGAGCACCTACTGTATTTTGGGGTCTCATTTTCATTAGGCAATATTTTAGGCACCATTACAGGTGCGACACACTCAAGGTGTTTTAAACCTAATAAACACCCCTAAAAAGACCTAATCCCTTAAGGAATATATCCAGGAGTCTAGTGAGTATATCGACCCCACAGGCATTAAGACACATTTTTTCAGTGTTAGGCTCTGAAAATAACAAATCTTATTTTTTCCAATAAAATGCAGTTTTAGCTAAAAATAGTATTTCTTTACAAGAAATAGAAAAAGTATCAAAAAATGTGTTACGCAATTTATTCCAAGATCGTCAATACCCTATATGTGTATGTAAACTGCCATTTGGGCATACAAGGGAGAAAGAGCTATTTAGCTTTTGGAATGCAAATTTTGGTGGGTGCCATGTCAAATTTACAAAGCCCCCAAAGTAACAGAACAGCTGAAACCTTCCAGAAGTCACCCCGTTGTGGGCTCAGCACTGCTCAAGGATCTCATCAAGGGGTGTATTGTGAATTTTGGGCGCGCCGGTGTTCCACAGATTTTTTTAGCTTAGGGTCGACAATAAAAAAACACCCGCAATTACGCCATTGTTTTTTGAGCTTCATTTTTACAGTGTTTGTGGTGCATTATAAATGACAATATAACTTTACCTATGTGGTCGGTACAATTACAATGATATCAATTTTTTTTATTTTTCATTGAATATTTATTATCATTTTTTAAAGGAGAACAAAGAAAAAACAAATCTTAAGGTTATTCAACTCCAGTACAATATAGCATATCATAATACTAATAACAATAGTGTGTTATACAATCTGAATCGTATCCATCAAAATAACCATCATAACCCTAAGTGAGCGTATGGGCACAAGACAATTCACCAAATAGACAAAGCATAAGACACACCGAGGGTTAAGGGATAGGTTGGGGTAGATTGAGAGGGCCTAAGCTGTACATCGTAATACACCGTAAGAAAGTTACAGAACAAGTCACATCTCTTACAATCCTGCTGAATCACAATACATGCCACTGGGACCAAGTTCAAAGAATGGCTCCAACTCGTTATTTATTATGCCGACAGGAAATTCATCGTTTTTGACTTCTTTTATTCTCTGACAAGTCGCAATTTCGAGGGAGAGACCGCTACTTTTCCAAAACAGCGATATTAAACATCTCGCTGCTGTAAGAATAATGCAGAGCCCATTCTGAGAACTCGGCCCCTGGTTGGAGTCAAAGACAAATTTAGAAGAAAGACAAGGAGTCAAGCGGAACTGCCATATCTAACATATCTCTTTAAGAGAGTTTCGAACATAACCCCAGAGTTTGCGAATTTTAGGACATTCCCAAAAATATGAAACAGGTGACCCGAGGCTTGTTGCATCACCACATCTATCTGACACTGATGGGTAAATGTTATTGGAGGAAGGCGGGGTATGATACCACAACATAGAATCTTTATATTGATTTTCCCTTGTATAATGTACACCTGGAATGTCTGCTGCTCTTTTCCATATTAAGTGCCATTCCTCTGTCGATATGTCTCTTTGAACAAAACTTTCCCACTTACTCATGTATGCATGTTGTACTTGGATATCCGGGAATGGATGACTAAAAACGTGTAGATTTCTGAAATCAAACCCGTGTGTGTTGTTTACTTGGCAAGCAACTCAATCTCGTAGGCTGATAACCACTGAGGAGCCCCAACACTTAGTCAGAAATGGGTGATCTGCAAATAGGTGTATCAACTCCTATTGGGAAGGTAATATATTTGTTGGAGTTTCTCGAAATCAATAAACGCCTAGTTGCATGATCAACCACATCTGCAGCATGAAAAATTTTTCTTTCAAACCATACCCTCATGGCTGGGTTTATTTCAAACCTCTAATAAGAGGGTTGAACAGGAACGAAGTCAGAGCCGGGTGGGGATGAGCAGGAATGAATTTCTGGCCGCATTTTATCCATATATCGCGAAGGACTCTCATTGTCCTAAGAGTAGATAAGCCCGAATGCTTTACCTCTGTGGCCCATAAACAATAGAGTTTGGATGGACTGAAGCTATCCCACAACTTTTTTCCAATCTCCGCCACCTGGAAATAATGCAAAAGTGATGTCCACGCATGGTAGCGTCTCAATTGCGCCGCCCAGTCAATATATTACCAGGTCTGGTGCACCCAAACCTCCCCAGTCTTATTTTAGCGAATAATGTGGCTCCTTACCATCCTTGTCTAACCATAGGCCCAAAAAATGTAACTATAGCTGCTGGATGTGACTTCAAGTCTTTTAGGGGGATTGGAATTGGGAGGGCTTCAAATAATATACTAACAATGGGAAGGAATCATCTTGATTCTGCCAGTCTACCAAGCCAAGATAATGGCAGGATTTCCATTTCTAAGTAGGAATGAAACCTCCAAGTATTTTTGGGGAAATTTGCCCGTACAAGGACGAAAAAGTCTTATTGAGATTGACCCCTAGATAACTTCAAGGAGTTTGTTTCCATTATAATTATAGTTAGCTGTAGGCATTCAATTCCTCCTTCCTCAAATTAATCGGTGAGAGCTTCTGTCTTATTCATGTTAATTTAAACCGAGACATTGTGAAAAACGTGCAAAAAGATTATGAAGATTGTAGGTGGTGTTCGGTGAGGCTTTGAGCGTAAAAAAGATAACATCACGTAAAGTGAAAGTTTATATTCTATCTTCCCTACCATATACTCCTCATATTCCTGGTGTGAGCGACGTCGGAGGCCAATGGCTCAACACATAGTACGAACAAAAGAGGGAGAGAGGCACCTTGTCTCGTCCCGTTATCAGTTTAATCATAGGAGAGGAGACATGAGGGAGCTTTATAGTTGCGGACGGGAGGATTACACACAGCGCCCAAAGCATAAGAAAAGGGAAATCCCCGAAACAAACCAAACCGCGCAGAGTAGCCACTCATATACTCCAATTTAGCCTGTCGAACGCCTTCTCGGCATCTATACATATAGCCATCCCGAGGAGTGTGTTGTTAGGCGTCAATAAGGTTGATCGCCCCGCCGTGTGTTGTCTCCTCCTTAGCTGACCTAAGACATATCCACTTGGAACTTTATGGAATCATGTGGCAACCAATTGCCCATACGAATCAGCCAGAATCTTTGTAAAAATCTTAGATCTGAGTTTAACAGAGCTTATTGGCCTGTAATTAGAGACTTCCATCGGGACCTTGTCCAGGTTTCGTAATCACTGTCAATTCAGAGTGGTAAAAAACCATGGCAACAGATTTACCCTCCAATCGAATTATAACCTGGAGTTGGTAATCATAAGCTCCGAGAAAAGGTTTGGTATTATAGATTTCGTGAGCCCGTCTGGGCTGGGCTTTTCCTGTTTTTAGTCCCTTCAATACTCCCTCCAATTCTTTCTGCTCTATAGTGCTTTTAGGGTGTCACTGGCCCCTTTGGAAGGTTGGAAGGTGACATTAGAGAAAAACGCTCTAAGGCCTGATCCCTCGCTCTGCGTCGAAGGAAGGTTTTTGGGGAAGAGAGTAATAGTTTAGAGTAATACGAGGTGAAAACATAGTACGATCTCTTTAGGATCATATGTGATCCGACCTGTATGTCTTCACAGGGCTAAAGGATAACGACTCCCGCGTCATCTCGGAGCTGTTTTTAGCGCAAGGAGTGAGCCTATTACCTTTCTCATAATAACGATGCTTCGCGTATAGTAAGTTTCTCTGTTTTCTTTAACTTAAAGAAACGGTAATTGTGAACTCAAGTCCAATTAATTTCCTAAGCTAGCGTTTGTTGGGAGTTTTTAAGCACCTCCAGGCCACTAACTGGACTGTAAGTTTGCCTTTGGTAAATTTGCATCCCTCTTCACTCTTGACCCGATGGCGAATACATCTTCCTCGAATAACCGCCTTGTGAAGCCCCAGAGAGTAACTGGGGAAAGACACAGAGCCTACGTTATTACAAAATATTCCCCCAAGTGTTTCTAAGCTCTTCCCGTGTCTGCGGTTTTTTAAAATTACTGTTCATTAAAGCCTCCAATGGCATAGATGCGAATATGTATTGGTATCAGCCCTTAGTTTCCAGCGTTAACGGGAGCGTGGTCCCGACACTGATGGATCCTACGTTTGGACCCGCATATCTCCTCATGCTGACATTACCAAAAATGATAATCGATCCTGAGTGTATTGTCGGTGGGAAAAGAATTGAACCCCGTCTTTGGGTGATCTACTCACCATAAATCAAAAAATCCAAAGCCTCTAATTAGTTTCCTAAATTCTCTCGAAAGTCTGGACTGTTATGGTCTATTGGCTTCTGGTTCAGGGAACAGTCTTATCTACTACCTTCAAAGAAAGCGAGATGTTAAAGTCCACCCCCTAGTATGAAACCATGGGATGAGCTCCCCTCCTCAATGATCTGGAGTAAAACTCTCTCATAATGGTAATTGGGACTCGATTTGGGGCGTAGATGTTACATACGGTAAGAGGGGCCCCCATGTATTACCTTTTAGTATGATTTATTCTCCTTGCCGTCAGTGTGGATTCTGATCCCGTAATGGACAAGGTTGAGAGATATCATATCGCCACCCCCGCTTTCTTCTTTTCTGGGAAGCCCTAGGTAGGACCCTGGGAAATATGAATTTAAAGAAATTAGTTCCCTGATCTTGTTGAGTGTGTCTCTTGGAGTAACACTATGTCTGGGCGTTATTTAGCCCTGGAGTTCAGTTAGATAATAACCGTCGTTTAAGGTTAGAAAAAAAAAGTTCAAGCCCTGACTTCAAGATAACAATTTAACCATTTGATTGTTAATGACCAAAATATAGCTCAAATGCATGACACCCAATAATCATAGGTCCAACTCCCAAGGAAAGGGCAGGGAAAATCCCATTAGTAGGTAGACATGACAAACAAAACATTTTGAACTCGTATAAGCCCACCTAACTGTAAGTACCAAGGACCGACCCTGGTCTAGGGGAGCCCACTGTCCGAGGCATGATGTTGAATACCTAACAGGACTGACCCTAAACTAGGTTTTGGTCTGTGCCGCGACGTCCCCTGTGTCGGGTTTATTTTCTTTATGAAAATTGTCCGAACACAACCAATGGCCTAACCGCCAATGCTAAACTCTAATATTGACAACGTGACACCTTGGCAGGCATATCTCCCTTAATTTTAAAGCGATAAGGCTCTGACCAATGGATTGAGAGGAAAAGAGGAAAGGAGGGAAGAACAGTGAAAGAAAGAAAGAGGAAATAAAAATGAAAATAAAAAAAAAAAGGGGGTGGAAGAGGGGGGAGGGGAATATGGGGGTTAGGAAAGAGCGCCCACCTAGTTTCCCCAATAACACCTATAGGCCTGCATCTGCACACCCCAATAGGTAAATATAAGGGCTGCTTCAATAAACCTCAAAAGGTATGTGAAAAAAACCTGGCAAACAATTAACTATCAGCTTATGTCTTTGAGTAGAACCAAATAGTCCACCGTATATGGGTTGAGAAAGCCGAATTAGTCCTACTAAAAAACGATCAGAAAAAATCTACCACAGAGAAGTGACCCCTGGACGATCAAATCCACTCTATCAGATACATAATAAAAATTCGACCTTCAGCTTTTTTCAATCTAAATCTCAGGCAGAGAGTCTCCACTGCAAAGACCTAGCCAAGTCCTCTATCTGGGAGAATCTTGAGGATCCTTCCAGGTGTGGTCTCCCTCGAATCTCAGGAGCTGGCTTCTCTTCGAGGCTCCTAGAGTTGTTCAGATCGCTGCTGGCGCTGGGGCGTAGGTCTCTATTTCCCAATCTGGAAGAATCCACCAATTTTCAATTTTAGAAGAAGCAAAACTGACGAGATCCTCTCTGGTTCTGAGTAGCTTTTGCATCCCTTGGAAGCAATCAACATAATAGGATATCACCCATTTATACTTGATGTCTCTCTATTTAAGTCCTCTAATAGTGTTTAAGGCATCTCCCTCTTATAATAGGTTATCCAGGACAGGTCTTGAAACAATTGGAGATTGAGTCCCACATATTCAATGGACCTCCGGCCCTTGCCGTCTGCATAAATACATCCTTTAAGCTGAAAGTCATGAGGCAACATATTAGTCTCAGCACACGAAGGGCTCTAGGTTTATGGGCCCAATGGCTCGATCGAATTTGATGATGTGAGATCCGGTTCCCCAATCAGAGGAATTGAAGATTTTGAAGGACACATAAGGTCTTCCTGACCAGTGGCACTGGGAGACCAATAAGACTGATTTTCAGCGTCCTTCCCCGATTATCCAGTCTTCTAAATTGCCTAGTAGTTCTCCTAATAATCACTTTGCTGAAACTTGGACTGCAATTCGTGATAGTGTCTTGTGTCATCATGGCAATTTCAAGTCTTCCACTCGGCTGGCAATACCTTTTAAATCCTCCCGCACAATGGCAATCTCGATCTCAGCCTCTTTTTACCTCAGCTAGAGCTTTAAAATCTGTCTGTAGAAGTGCTGAGGTAAGCCTACATTACGCGGAAAGGGACGCCCCGACTGTCGCCATATCATGGCTCCATTAAGACTATCAAGTGGATGAGGCCCCAATCGGTTTACACAGCGTTGCGACTAAGGGAGAACCCAAAAAAAAAAAAAAAAAAAAAAAACAAAAAAAAAATCAAAAAAAAAAAGAAAAAAAAAAAAAAAAAAACAAAAAAAATAAAAAAAAAAAAAAAAAAAAAAGAAATAAAAAAAAGAAAAAAAAAAAGAAGATATATTCAAGAAAAAAAAAAAAATAAAAAAAAAAAAAAAAAAAATAAAAAAAAAAAAAATGAAAAAAATAAAAAAAAAAAAAAAAAAAATAAAAACAAAAAAAAAAAAATAAAAAAAAAAAAAAAAAAAAAAAAGAGAAAAAGAAAAAAGAATAAAATAAAACAAAAATTAAAAAAAAAAAAAAACAAAAACAAAGAAAAAATGAAAAAAAAAAAAAAAAAAAAAAATCCCTATTGTCCACCAGCGGTCATGCCAAAGGTGACCTGAACTTAGTGTGCTGACAGAATTTTATCGATTGTCCAAAGTTTTGCGGAATTAGTGGCATGTGTGACTCTTAGGGATACGAGTGGAGATGGGTATTCAGACTAAAGACTATCTGTTTCCGATCCCCGTGATGCAGGGCTCTGCTATTGTACGATATCCTGCGATTCGGGTACCCTGTATTTCCAGTAATATTCAGAGATATGATCGTTACCGATTTCTGTGGGAGCTGATCCAAACATTTTTCTTACTTGGATCTGAGGCAAATGAAAAAGTCACTAATAAGTAGCTATCTGAGTGTTTAATCCTCCCTTCTCCTCCCCTTGTCGCTTTCCTGAGGCTGGTGGTGTCGCCAGTCTAGTTATGCTGGAGCTGCTGACTCTACAATGGCCCCGCCACCTATCACCACGAGGCTCACCTAAATGGGCTCTTCTTCAGCTGACCCAGGGAGGAATGGGCTTATGCCTGGCTGGAGGGTATATTGGCCCCTGCCACCTTTTGTTAGTGAGGGAAGCAGAATGGCCCTCTGTCCCGGTTGTCTGCAGCTTACCCCTATTCGCCCCGCTCGACCCGCCTATTTTCGTCCTCCTACAGCTTACTCTTAACCGGGACTCGTCAGACCGGAGGCAACCGGTGATTAGATCCTGCGTCTCCCCCCCCCCCTCCCCCCCCCCTCCTCAGTAGGATCGACCCGTCTGACACGATCTCTGCAGGGCCTATCTCCTTCTGCTCCCACAGAACTTCCCGCCAGCACGCAGCTCCGCTCCGCTCTCCACACAGTTCTCGCTTTTTGGTCCTCAACCGAAGGATTTGTTATTGGCCGAAGTGGTTCTCCGTTCGCCGGAGCACTCCGCAGTCTGTCCTCGCTTGCACGGGGTGTTTGCCATGTAAAGCTTAATTAGCCCTTTGTTGCACACGTGCTCGGAGCTGATAATTAACGCGCCTATCTTGATGGTGCCCGACACGCCCCCCACAATGATATCAATTTTATAAGTCTTTTATGTTTAGCTACTTTTACACATACAGAGAATGTGTTCATAAAAAAAAAATTGTGTTGTTTTGTCATCATAGCTGACCGCAACATTTTTTGTTTTCTGTATTACAGAGCTGATTAAAAGGGTAGTTTTTTGCGGAAATGAGCTGTCACTTGTTTCATCGTTACATTTGGTTCATATATGCTTTTTATTCTTGTTTATCAAGTATTTGAGCAGAATGAGCAAAATACAGAAATCTTGGTAGTGTTTTTTTCATTAATTTTTTTACAGTGTTCCACGTGGTAACAAATGTTCACTTTACTCAGCATGATATAAGGATACAGCTTTACCCCAATTTGATTTTTTTTCTATTTTTACTGCGTTATATTCAAAAAAAGACTTTAATTTAGAAAATAAAACACTCATAGTCTGCGAGCAAAGGCATTTTTTTATTTTCTGTGTACAGAGCTGTGTAGGGGCTTGTTTTTACTGGGTTGAGTTGATGTTTTTATTGGTATCATTCTTCAGGGAACATGACTTTTTGATTCTTCAGGGAACATGACATTTTTGGGAGGCCGGATGAAGAAAATACTGCAATTCTGGTAGTGTTTTTTTTATTTTTTAAGCGCTCACTGTGCAGTATACGTGACATGTTAGTTTTACTGTTCTGGAAGATACGATTGTGGCGATACCCAATTTATATATTTTTTTATGGTGTAAAACAATATTTATGTATTACTCTCTTCTGATAGCCATAACTTTTTTACTTTTCCATATACAGAGGTGTATAAGATCTTTTTATTTGCGGGACAAAAATGCTGTTTTTCATTGGTATCACTTTTGGCATTTATATGACTTTTTGATCTCTTTATTCCATTTTATGTGCAGAAAAATAGCAATTTTGGCAGTTTGTTTTTTTGCTATTTTTTTTACGGTGTTCACTGTACAGGTCAAATAACATGACAGATTTTTTATATCTGAGAATTTTTTTGTATTTTTTTTTTGCAGACAAGTAAAACAGTTTACATCAGCAAAACAATGTCGTAAAATATCATAGTGAGGGACACGTAGGTCCGGAGAAATATGCACGCAGTCCAATTCTGTAGGCCACGGTAAGTCCTACAGTGGCAGAGGAGTATAGACCTTCAAAATACTAAGGAACTTTGGACAAACCTTTGAGATAAGACAGACCTAGTAGACTAGGGACAAACACAACGAAGGGAAAAAAGGAGGGATGAGGGGAGGGGGAGGGATAGGCATTGGTTATTACTCTGAATTGGTCAGGTCGCTTAGGTCAGATTCACTGCCCAGAAGGTATCCCAGGCGGACCATGTTTTATCAAACAGATCCAGCCTGTTATGGAGAGAGGCCGTCAATTGCTCCATTCGACGTACCTCCATCAGTTTATGTATTAGATCCGCTCTGCTAGGGGGGAGGATCTGTTTCCATCTAGTTGCAATCAGGCACCTAGCCGCCGTCAGAACAATTAACATAAACTTAGCCTTGTCCTTAGGAAGATTCTGAACTGGAACGCTAAGTAGATACACCAAGGGGTCCAACTGGATTTCCACTCCCAGGACCTCTTTTAAGAGGCCTTTAACCTGTTCCCAGAAAGGTTTCACCCTGAGGCAATCCCAGAAAATGTGCGGAAGGGTCCCTATGGCAGATTGGCACCTCCAACAACTAGGAGATGTTTGTGGGAACCATTTATGCAACTGATCGGGTGTGTGGTACCAAAAGAAGAGAACCTTGTAGAGGTTTTCCCTTTGGACCAGACAGGTCGATGTTTTGGGGCCGCCGCTTTCCAAATTAGTTTGCCATGTAGAGTGAGGGGATCGGTCTCCCCAAGGTATCTCTCCCATTTCTCCATATACTTATAGATCGTGGGCTCTTCAGTAGGAGGATTACCCAGCAAGGAATAAATTGAGGAAATCAATCCCTTCGTTGCTGTAGTCCTCTTACAGAGGGATTCAAATGGGGTGGGAGGGGATAGAGTGTTTTTTCCCGTATAAGGAGAAAAGGAGGGGGGAAATCTGTAGGTAGTGGAACCTCGAGCTTTGCGGGAGGTCGTATTCCCTCGCAGTGCCTAAAATGAGGCAACTTCCTATCACTGGCCTGAGCAACATCTACAAAACGAAATAGATCCCGCCCCAGCCTTTGGTCGAGCAAAATAGCTGAAGAGCTAGTAGGCAGGAGTGGGGTGCAGAGAACGAGGTCATGGGCGAGGTCGGGGAGGCCAGATGGAATCTATCCTTACACAGCCGCCAGATCTGAATGGTGAACCTAACTGGGCCCAGTAAGTCCGAACCTCCCGGGATGGGGCGTGAGTGCCAGAGGAAGGCATTAGGGTGAGTGGGAGCTATCCAGAGCTTCTCCACTTCCATCCATTTCGAATAAGACCTAAGGGCTGACCATGCCAGAATACGGCGAAGATGGTGGCCCAATAGTAAGGGAATCAGTTTTGGGAAACCCGGCCAGCCCCCCCCCCCCCCTCCCTATTTATCAGCCATCAAAATCTCTCTAGCTACTCTGTGCCTCCCTTGTGCCCAAATAAAGCGTAAACAAGCCGCCTGTAAAGACTTAAGCTCCCTCAACGGCACCGCCACAGGGAGGGTCTCAAACAGGTAAAGGAGTCTAGGTAATACAGACATTTTGACCGTATTTATTCTCCCAAAAAACGAAATAGGCAAGGAGTTCCATTTCTGAAGAAGTGACCGTATTTCCCTGAACAGTGGGGGGAAATTGGCCTGGTAGAGGGAACTGTAGCTATTCGTTATATGAGTGCCCAGGTACCTAAGGGATTGGGACTGCCACTGATATGCGAAGTTAGCCCTAAGGGATGACAGAACTTCAGGTGGGAGGTTAATGGGAAGGGCCTCAGTTTTTGACGCATTTACCTTGTACCCAGATAGACAACTAAAACGTTCCAACAGGGAGTGCAGGGCCGGGAGTGAGATATGTAAGTTGGTTAGGGTCCGCAGGATATCATCTGCAAATAGTGAGATCTTAAATTCCCTATCTTTCACCTGGACCCCCTAATATCCGGATCGAGCCTGATGGCGGCTGCTAGGGGTTCAATACATAAAGCAAAAAGAAGGGGGGACAAGGGACAGCCCTGTCTAGTTCCATTTCTGATCTGGAAGGGTTCCGAGGTGTGATGAGGTAACTTAACTGCTGCTGAGGGGGTTGAGTAGAGGCTCCCTATGGCCCTCATGAAGGGCCCACCAAAACCCATGGTCTGCAAAGTTTCAAACAGGAATGGCCATCCCAGCCGATCAAAGGCCTTTTCCGCGTCGAGGCTAAGGATGAGGGCCTGCTCCGACCGAGCGTTAAAGATATCGATCAGGTCGATGGTTCGTCTTGTATTATCCCCTCCTTGACGACAGGGGACGAAACCCACCTGATCCTTATTGATCAGCTGGGGCAGCCAGACCCCCAGCCTATTGGCCAGTAATTTAGTGAATATTTTGATGTCCGAGTTCAGGAGAGCTATGGGCCTGTAACTCGCACTATCCGCCAGGTCCTTGCCCGTCTTGTGGATGAGAGTGAGGTGAGAATATGACATAGTACCAGGGATTGGGAGACCCTGCAGGAAGGAATTGAAGAGGGATAGCATGTGGGGGGCCAGAACATCAGAGAAAGTTTTGAAATACCCGTAAGGAAGGCCGTCCAGGCCCGGCGCCTTACCCAGTGGGAGGTCCCTCAGAACCTCTAGCAGTTCCTCCAACTCTAGAGGAGCGTTAAGGGAGCCTGAGGCTTCCAAGGAGAGTTTAGCTAAGGGACAGGAGCGAAGAAAATCTCGGATGTGCCTCCGAGCTGCCTCCTCATCTCCCGGGAGCTCCGACGGCAAGGAGTACAATTTTGAGAAGAAGTCAGAGAATATATTGGCTATAGATTTTGGGTCGTAGAAGAGAGTGCCATCCCTATCCTGCAGGGCCTGTGGCATGGAATTGACGGTCCTTTCCCTGAGCTGGCGCGCCAACAGCGTATCGGCCTTATTGCCAAACTCGTAATACCGCTGTTTAGAATAGAGGAGGAGCTTCTCCACTGCCTGCACCGCCAAGTCCTTCAACTCCCCTCTGACTCCCACAATACGCCTCAGGGTAGGGAGTGAGGGTTTGGAACATTCTTTGCTGCAGATACCTCAGCTGATTCCGTAGGGACAATTTTTTAGCCTCTAAGTCCCTCTTCAGCCTGGAGCCCAGGGCTATGCATTCACCTCTAAAGACCGCCTTATGAGCCTCCCACAACGTGGCCAACCGATGCCACTGATCCAAGTTGTTTCGAAAGTAAGAGGACAAGGAGGCTCTCAGCTTGTCCCTATGAGCTGGATTCTTAATTAATGCTTCGTTTAGTCTCCAGTGGCAGGACCTGGACATCTTCCTTGGCTCTTGGTCCGCCCCCAAATTTAAAGATTTAAAGGTTAGGTCAATAGCACGTGGTGATACCAATATGTGCATTTTTTATTTGGGATCTTTATTTGGGGTGACGGGTTTTGTGTGTTTTACTGTATTTTTTTTTGCCTTTTTAATTTTATATAATAATTTTTTATCTTTTTTCACTTTTGTCCCTGGGGACCAGTATCAGTGGGATCATTAATCACTGATTTAACACCAGGTAAAATACATTGCAGCATTTCTATGCTTCTGTTTTTATACCAACTGTCGTCATCAACCTCAGGGCAGAAATCTGAGAGGAAATATGGTCACAAAAATCGGGAAGTCATTGTCTGTCCCTTGGGTGCTATGACAATCACGGAACCCCCAATCTCGTTGTGGGATTCCGATGGAGGGGGGCAGAGGGAGCTCACTCCTAGTCATACTCCTTAGCTGCTTGTTGCTATAGTCATTAGCAGCTAAAGGGTATAAACTGCAAGTTGATGATTTGGGAAAAAAACATTTAAATCAATTATATATCATATTTTAGCAAGTTCACCAGGTATTGTGTTCTAACTGTCTTATTTTCCTTTATTGCAGATATTTTCTACCAGCTTTCCTTGAAACAGATGCATTGCCTGGCAAAGCAAGAGAATCAAGGCTCCCTCGGACGATAACAGAGGAAAATTCGGAATGTGTTTTATCAGCTAATGCCTTTAAAACGTAGATGCAATTAAACCTGTCTATTAGGACCGTCAATTAACCAATCACTTAGGAAGAAAGTCCATGTGATTAAAAAGTCAATGGATGTAATTCACGGTGATTAAATCAGATTTATGCCCCAAACCCGAAGGGGGGGTGGGGTGTATCTTCGAGGCTGTTGACAACTGTTAATAATATATTCGGACCAAACATCTAATTGGATAAGAGAGAGAGGAAAAGATACTTCTACCCCCTAATTTATCATCATGACAAAACCACCGAGAATGAAGTTATCTGTGCTCTCGACGGCCAACCCCGCAGGAGCCTGGCAGTTATCACTGCGGGGCTCTGCATGTCGTGCAAGCACAGCCCTGAAGGTTCAAGGTGAATTAAGCGTTTAAACATATAGGCAAAGGTAAATTAAAGATTACCAAATAATTGCTGTTCTGGTTTTTCTTTCTTTAGGATATAAAGAAAGGTTTATTACCGCTTAAATTTCACAAGTTCTTGGGTACCGACAACTCTTCCGGCTCTGATTGTCAAAGCCGTTATTTTTCAAAACCATAGAGTCACCCCCTGCTGGTAGCACTGGAGCTGTTTAGTGTATGACAAGCTCAAAATTTCAATACAGTTTACAAACTTCCTGCACTCATGTCACTGTAACAAGCTCAGCTGGGACAGAGTTACATGCTAATAATTTCCTGTGTAATCCACAGCCAGGCCGGGAAGTGTGAGTCTGAAGCTAGCTGTGGCTTATGAAACAGCACAGTGAAAAAAAACCTTTTTAAAGAAACTTTGTTCATCTCAAAGTTTCATAGGATGCATAAATAAATAATGCTGCTTTGCTCTGTCACTTCCGGGTCAAGCTCTCTGTAATTAGTTAAATGAGCTCCTTTGTATTCAGACCTCTGCTAATTAGATAAATCTCATGCTGTCAGGACCAGGGAAGCTTCTGAGTAAGGCTATGTTCACACGGCTTAAAATGGGACATATCTCGCCCCGTATTTCACGCCGTTTAAGTGTATGACAAGCTCAACATGCAATACAGTTTATAAACCTCCTGCACTCATGTCACTGTAACAAGCTCAGCTAGACAGAGCTTACATGCTAATAACTCCTGTGTAATCCACAGCCAGGCCAGGAAGTGTGAGTCTGAAGCTAGCTGTGGCTCTATGAAACAGCACAGTGAAAAAAAAACATTTAAAGAAACTTTGTCTCATCACAATGTTTCATAGGATGCATAAATAAAATAATGCTGCTTTGCTCTGTCACTTCCTGGTCAAGCTCTCTGTAATTAGCATATGAGCTCCATGTATTCAGACCTCTGCTAATTAGATAAATCTCATGCTGTCTGGACCAGGGAAGCTTCTGAGTAAGGCTAAGTTCTCACGGATTAAAATGGGACATATCTCGCCCCGTATTTCACGCCTTACTGCGATAAATACGGGGCGAGATACGTCCCAGTAATTACAGTAATCCACAGTTCTCATAGAGAATTGTATGTTACAGGGGTTGGACAAAATAGCTTGAACCCCCTATATTTTTATATGGTCAAGTTGAACTCTTCCTGATGCCCTTAGCATTTTTAATATACTGTAGGGGTATTGTTGTATCCTTCACATCATCAAAAGTTACATTGTGTGTATGTTTATGTATATTGTAAGTATACAAGTAAAATCCTTTAATTTACTGTTTTAACAGTATTAGGGCATGTCCCCACGGCACGGGTTTTCGGACGGTTTTTCAGGCGGTTTGCGGTTTTGCAGACCGCCTGAAAGTGAGCACAATGGTGCTCTATGGAAAACCTGTGCAGCAGTCCCCACTGCACGGGTTTTCCGTCCGGCGGTTTTTCCGCCCTCAAACCATTCTACAAGCACAATCTTCCGTCCGGTTTTTTGGACGGAATCTGTACTTGTGAATGTGAAGGGCTTTTCTCCGCTCATCGCGGAGAAAAGCCGTCCCCCCTGCGGCCGTGTGGACGGACGCAAAACAGGACAAATACCGGCCGGGTAAACCGACCGGTATTTGTCCTCTGCAGTGGGGACGCACCCTTATGGTCCCCTGGAAAAACAGTACACAGGGCTCTGCCCAAGCACTTGACATCACATCACGCCATACCTCTAACTATGCCAAAATATGCTACCACATGAGGCCACACTTCTAACCACCCTCAAGCACAACGTCGTGTCCAGAAAACCAGCATAAACAGTGGCTGTTCTTAATCAGAAGAGAGTATAGCTGGGACCCTCACACCTTGATACTATGGATGTCTGCAAAGGACTTGATTGAAATGAGATTGTTTAGAGTAAGTCTCCATCTGAACTATATACACAGCACTGCTGATGATCCCAGTGTACAGTATAGTAGTCATTCCCGGCACACTATTGACTCTATTCCATTGGGTGAGCTCATCAGAGCAAGAAGAGCCTGTACAAATGATGAGGATTATGAATTAGAAAAAAACTTGATCATCCAAAGATTGAAAGCAAGAGGATATAAACAAACCCAGATTAATAAAGCACTACATAAAATGGAGAATAAAACACATGCAGATTATCTACAAAATGAACAAAAAAATCTTCGGTGTCAAAAACATGATTTTAAAAACTCTTTAGTTTTTTCTACTCCTTACAGTGCAGATTTTCATAAAATAAAAAAGATTTTCTTTAATAATCTTAATATACTAAGACAGGATAGGGTTCTAGCCAAAATAATTTATAAAGGTGTTAAATGTATACCTAAGAAAAATAGGACAATAGGAAATGAGATTTCACCAAGTAATTTTTCTAAACCACAAAATAACAACAAAATTTGGTTTGGGGGACGAAGGTGTAATATCTGTATATTCACTAAAAAAAAGTCTTAAATGTAAGGCAAGTCTCACATGTACTAAAGCATATACGATACACAAAAATTTATAAATTGCGACACTGATCACATTATTTACGGTATTCGTTGTGAGACTTGTGATAAACTAAATGTAGGATCAAGTATACGTAAATTCAAAACCCGTATTTCAGAACATCTAAGTAACATAAAGAAAGGTTTGGCTACTTATTCAGGATTGGCACGCCATTTTGTTGAAGTACATGAAAGAGACATACGGAGTCTTACCTGCTTTGGCATTGAGAAAGTCGAACGGCCAGATAGAGGCGGTGATTGGCTACATAAAGTCCGGATGAGAGAGGCATTTTTTTATTTTTTTCAAATTCAAGAAGGTTTTATTAATGAACAGATTAATGAGTCACATGTTTACACGTATGCAAAAAAACTACAGAAAGGTGCCAATGAGTTTACAGGGCATATAGCCTCAATATACAAAAGCAAAATGTTTCTATTAAGGAAACGATAAATCTGACAACCAAAAAAAAAAACAGATGTTAGAAACTACACATCAAATTTGAGGGTCCCCCTTAAAAAATGAAATATAAAGTAAAAACCGTGCATAAAGGGTACTATAGGGCCCCACAAAAAGGGGCATATAGAAGGACCGGAAGTCGTATTGTGTAAGAAAACTAACAAAATGGGCACCAACACATAGACAAAAAATTTTATTTACACATAAGCACCAGACAAAAAAAAAAAAAAAAAAAAAGGGGGGGGGGGGGGGAAGAAAAAATGTCTCCCACGACCTCGAGAGGCATTTTGGTTTTCTGCAGTTGAAGACCCGTATACCGGCTGGCCTAAATTCCCCAAAACGTTTGGTTATAATACTAATTGGGTTTTGTCATTTTTTTATAGATGTTAATTTAAAGGTATATGAGCTGAAAGTGGCTTTGTTTTTAGTTGAAAGGGAGTTCTGTTTTATTTTATCAAGTTTTAGTGAACGGAAGTTACGTGGTTTAATGACGTGGGGGATTTCCCCTATATAACCAAATACCTAATGTGAACAAACATGCTGTGAACAGGCTCGTATTTTGCCAAAACGGTTCGTTTTTTTGTATTTTTGCGTTATCCTGTTTTTCCTTGTGCACGAAGTTTCCAATAAAGGATCGGATTTTATTCCTTCTTGGGAGCGATTTTTTGCGCTTTTGTGGGTGTACAGTATACCCGGGCTTTATATCCGCATGTGATGATCCCTTGTAAGTACACCCGGGCTCTATATCCGCACTGCTGTGATCCCGTGTACGTACCCCGGGCTCTTTTTTACACAGAAATGCTGAGACCCCCGTGTACTACCAATTTGCTGCTCGTGGATGAGACCTCACAGTTTTGATCAAAAATTTGTGCCAAGGGGGCTTAAATTTTTTCATATATACATAGTAAAATTATGCACTTTGAATAATTCTATTGTCAGGGTATTGACTCTTTGGCTATCAGTGTGCTGCTGGTTCATTTCTATGTGTTTGCAGAACAGTGTGGTTCCCAGGGTCTGTAAGGAAGTTTTAAATAAAAAATATATTTGATAAAAATACATACAAATAGCTAAAAGACAAAGTTTATGTATATCCCTTTTTTGGGTTATACATTTTCCAAAAAAAACCAAGGTGCATGGGAAAAAATATATATACCCCCAAAAACCCTGGACCCCCTGAGGGGGAGGGCCCTGGGCACCTGTTTTTGTGCCCCAATGGCTAAGACAAACCTGCTTTTGCTGCGGACAAACTTTATTCTTGCCAGAAACAAGAAGATATATAAAGACATCCATTTTGGAAGCTGAGTCTGTGTGCCTACCTCTTTGCCTAGCCCTGGCTGAATGTGATGTGTGGTGCAGTATATTAATGTTAATGGCGAGAGTCAGAGTAAGTACCCTTAGATAATACCTTTATATTGCTGCGGAACTGTGTTATCTCACAGAAATGGTCCTGTAATAAAGATGTGTTATTGATTGGCAATGCTTCTGGTAAGTCTTCATTTCTTTGCAGCGACAGCTTTTTTCTGGTAATACCTCTTTCTGTGCACCTGTAATGCCTGCTCATCAGTATAAAGCATTCCCATACTCCTTTATGGCCACACAGATCGCATGTGTGTTTAAACTCACAATGAGCCACGTCACAAATTATAATATGAATGAGACAGCGCCACCTAATGCACATTTGCTGTATCTTCTGTGATAAAAAATGTCACTAGTTTGTTGTATGTTCACGCAACATATCTTAGAGGCTGAAAAATATGTGTCAGAATTCACGTTTAAAAGCACATTTTGGACTTTTTTCAATTTAAATTTTGCATATGTAGAATATTTTGAGGTGGATTTAACATAAGTATTTCGGTGTGCAATATTTCATCATGTCAAAATCCATTTGAACCATATGTGAACACAGGCTAAGGGCTTGTTCACACGGCGTTTTGGATCCTTTTTACGGATCCGTTTTCGGTACCCGAAAAGCGCATCCGGAAAGCGGATCCGCAAAACGCAGCATTGGATACCTGCACACCTCTCCAGCGATCCCCGTCCAGCCTTCCAGTGCGCTTTTCGCATCCGCTTTCAGGATGCAAAGCGCAGCTGTTACGTACCAGGAGTGTGGAGCGCTTTTGGACAAGTGCCAAAAGCGGACTCCATTATCTCCTATGGGCGTTCAGTTGCGTAAAACGCAATAAGAATTGACATGTCAATTCTTAAGCGGATGCGAAAAGCGCAGTGCAGAAGAGCTCTCAAAAGCGCATCGCTGATCTCCCGTGGGAACAGCGATGCGCTTTTGCCATTTAACTCAATGTTAATCACACTGACAATTGTTAGATCCGTTTTGCGGATCCGTAAAACGGATCCGTAAAACGGATCACAAAAACGCCGTGTGAACAAGCCCTAAGGCTGGGTTCTTATGTTATTTTTTTTCACACGTAACTTGCCCTGGTATTTGTAAACCAAAATTAGGACTAGAAACAAAACACAGAGCAGGTACAAGCCTTTCCAGTATACACAGTCGAGTCCCATGATTATGACCACTCGTGAAGCTCATGATAGATGTCACGTTTCGTGAGATGGCTTGACGGGTATCTAAGGTATGCGATAATTTAAATTCTTTAGTATTTTAGTACTCAGCTAAATTTGGCTTTGATTTCATTCATTTGGTATAATGGCAGGGTGCTCCTGTGTCAGGTACTGCAGAACCCATGGGACATAGACAGGGGAGTAGCTAAAGAGTCATGGGCATTGCTGCAAAACTGCAGCTTGCACCCATTTACTCCCAGACCATGGCTGTGGACCACTACTTTTCAACAACAGGTTCCTTACTTGGTGTGACGGATGTCTGTGGTGTAGCGCGCTAGGGAGAATTATTTCTGCTTAAAGGGACTGTCTAATAGAAGAAAATCAATTTAAAAAGCGGCAAAAAACCCCAAATTATACAGTCAAAGCGTCTATTCTCTTTTGTCCCCTCCCCGCCCCCCCCCCCCAACAAAAAAAAATTGTGGGTTGAACAGGAAATAAATGCATTTATGCCTTTGTTTTTTTTGTTTAATTTTTGTTGGAGTTTACACTGAACAGTTTAGTTGACATGTTGTCTGTATTCTGCCGGTCAGAACGTATACAAGGGCTAAAAAATTTCACCACACGACTACCGAATGTCAACACATGACTATCGAATGTCACCACTATGTAGTGACTAATACCACCATAATGTTACTGACTAAACCATTATACCCGGACCAATAATACCAATAAAAAAAAATACATAGACCAAATAATACTGATACATAATGACCACATATCACCACAATAAAGAGACTCAATAAAACCACCATAGTGCTACTGAATATAAAACGTTACACTAAGACCACTATTACCACCATACAGTGACCATATAGTGCTAGATACCAGTGTACACAGGCTCTGCAGACTGTATATTATCTCCATACAGTGACCATATAGGGGTAAACAGCAGTTGTACACAGGCTCTGCAGACTGTATATTACCGCCATACAGTAGATTGTAGATTGTAAGCCCTCGCGGGCAGGGTCCTCTTTCCTCTCTGTTTCAGTTACTAGTCATTTTTGTCACCATTGTATTTGTTCAATATTTGTTATGTATGTAATTCCCCTTAAATGTACAGCGCCCTGGAATTAATGGCGCTCTAAAATAAATAATAATAATAATAAAAATAATAATAATAATACAGTGACCATATAGTGGTAGATACCAGTTGTACACAGGCTCTGCACACATAAGTGATTACTGTGCAGTTACATCCAGGAATTCACAAGTGACGTCTGATGAGTTGTTTTCTTTCTTTGTCTGCTCCAGACCACCATAACGTCTTCTCTGGGCCACAACTCATCCCTGCTGAATTTACCACACCAACATGTTAGCATTTCTCACTTTTTAGCACTTTTCTACCAATTCCCACCTTTGTACAAATTTCCCATCCATAGTGCCCAAAACGGTAACAATGCCCCATTTCGTGGCCCACACAGTAATTGTATCCCGAACATTGAAAGTGCCCCCAGCGATTATAGGGCCCCCAGTTGTGTCACCATTAAGTAGGTGTACACCCCATATATTAGGAGTACACCTCCCAAAAAATATATATATTATGAAGGCAGATAGGTAGACACTCCTTTTAGGTTGGTTAAACCCTAAAAATTAGTCAGATAAGTGGCTGACTTTTCCTATTAAGTAGGTAAAGTTCCCTTCAGTATAGGGCCTCCTCTAGTATGTAAGTAGGCTTAAGGCCTAGTATAGGCAGCGGCACAATGACATAATTACATTGCGCTTTAAGTTTTAAATTTTTATGGTTTAAAAAAAAAAAAAAAAAATTTAAAAATAAAAATAAAAAAAATTCTGCAATTATTTATAAGTGAACTTAAACTATTCCCCCAAAAAGTACAACTTGTCTCGCATAAAACGAGGCTTCCTACAACTGCGTCATTGAAAAAATGAAACAGTAACCACTGTTCAAACGCAAGCAGGCAAAAACTAAAAAAATGTTCTGGTCATTAACTACTTTTCAGGCGTTCGGCTTAAGGGGTTAATGATGAGATTGGGTTCCCATTATTTCTAGACCTGGAGGACTATCCAGCCCTAGTAGACCCTACTTGCCTGACAGAACTTCTTTTTAAGGCCTGCAAAGCCAACTAATAAGGCACTGCTGTCTGGCTCCCCTCCCATCCCCCCCTCCCCTCCACGTAAGCACCATCTCCATAACTTTCCATTGATGGTTTCACTTGCCTGGAAGTATGTCTTTCTGTCATTGGTACTCTCACTCAGTTATACTAGGAATTCTGCATTGTCTTAGATGCTATTTGTGTTTTTATACTTAGCAACTACTGCCCAATTGTTGGAACTTCAGAAGTATCCTTTTTTGACCTCCCCTACACAGACAAAGCTACACAGTTATGGTTGTATGTGGTTTAAACAGCCAGATGGAAAGTCACCACTGCAGCCTTTGATTGGTTGCACTGGTCATGTGACACTGCCAGACATCAATGTTCGGAAGTCAAGGCCTGAACGATGACATTAGCCAGTGTCATGTGACCACTGCAGCCAATCAGAGGCTGCTGTGGTAACGGTCCATTTGGCCAGAGCTGGAAGACAACAGAAGTGAGTATATATTTTTTTTTATTTTCTCTCAGTTTTAGTACCATACTTAAAGTTAAAAAAAGGGGATAAAGGATCAGAATGTAGTAAAGAGGTTGTGCTTGTAAAAATAAAAAATTAAAGATGGGGTATAAGGGCTTTTCATATGCAATTTTCTCATGTCAAAACACATTATAAAGCAATAATTCACTGTGTAGGCTCAGCCTAGTGTGCACTTCTAGGTTATGGGTGAATGTGAATCAGATAAATTACTTGGGGAATGTCAAAGTTGTATTAAAGTCAAATTCACATCAGGGTTCTGTGATGCAGTCAGAATAGGTCGTTAGAGCCGAGGTCAGGCCAGGACTTGCAAGACGTATTAAAGCCTCAGATAGTAACGAAGCTTCAAGGGACCCAGCGATTGTACTTGCGACTGGACTAGGGTAGGCCACAGGCCCCCACTACACATCTGCATTGCTGGGTCACAGACACTTATCTGTATATAGATGTATGGTTGGAATGGCAGGTTCATCCACTTTTTTTTATGTATACTACCCCATATTTATGTCACATGGCTGGACCATTGTAAACCAAGCACTTGTCACCCGTTGTTTCACCCATACACCCTAATAGATTGTAAGCTCTTGCGAGCAGGGCCCTGACACCCCGTGTCTCATTTGTAAGTAGCTTTTTTATAATGTAATGTCTGGTTTGTCTGTGCTTATACCCTCTATATTGTAAAGTGCTGCGGAATATGTTGCCGCTATATAAATAAAGATTATTATTATTATGCAGCAATCAGAGCCAGCGTCTGCACAGTGCAGGTGTAGGCTCAGGCAGAGCAGCCAGGATCAGAGCTAGCTCTGACCCCAACTGCTTAACCCCCTAGATGCTGTGGCCAACACAGTCGCGGGTACCGATGGTTGAAGTGGCGACCTGAGGCGAAATAACAGCTTCTGGCCTTGCCAGGGACAGGGTCTGATATGCTTCTAGTGTACTGCATAATAAATAGCAATACATTATTGTATTGCTATGTAGTAGTATAAATGCGATCAAGCATAGTCTGGTCCCATATTTTAAAAAAATAAATGATAAGTGAATAAATAAATACAAAGTGAAAGTAAAACCCTTGTTTCCCTAATAAAAACACTTTAGTTAAAAAGGAAAAAAAAAATATATAAAAAAGGTACACATAGGGTATTGTTGTATTCATTATGCTTCAACCTAATAAATGTATTGTTTTATTGAATCATTTTCGTAATGGCAGTAAAATTAACTAAAAAAGTAACAAACTAGGCCAGAATTGTATTTTTCTGCTCATCTAGGCTGACAAAAAAATGGAACAAGCAATGATCAAAACTCTTATGATACCAAAGAAACTGTCAATTTATCGTACAAATAGAAAAGCTTTAAGAATATTGTGACAGAAAAAACATGATTTTTTAAAAAGAATTTTTGAGTCACAAATGTGATTAATTCATGTGAGGCGATGCATGTAAAGAGGCCAGTAAAAGGGGATGTATCATGTTAAATGGGTGTGTGGTTCCTTTTCTTCAATAGGGTATATGTCATTATTTAAAGGGGTTGACAAACAAAATAATATTTATTTGAAATGCGGCCAATGTAGGATAAAAAGAAAAGAAATTATACTTACTCTCCGATCCCCTGCTGCAGCTCTGAAGCTCCTCAAGATTCGCTCCTCTTCTCCTCCTCTGTGAGTGAAAGGAGCGCAAAACCTCTCCTGTTTGCGGAGGAGCAGATCTTGGAAAGCTCTGGTGTGGCAGTGGTAGGGGACAGGTAGGTAAGTAGAACTTGTTTTTTTTCCCCTGCAACCTGTCCCTATTTCAAATACATTTTTTTTGACTGGACAACCGCTTTGAGTAGAAACAATTTTCCACTGCAGACATCTGCCACGCCAAGTAGGAAACCTGTTGTTAAAAAGTAATGGTCCACAGCTACGATGTCTTGAGGAAGGGGGGCCCAAGCTGAATAACTGCACCAGGGTCCATGAGCCTTCAGCTTTGCCCATGAGCTTAAAAATGTGCCAATATTAAAGGGGGATGGCCAGCTTAAAATGAAACCCTTAAGATGGGCTACAGGGCCTTAAAAGAGAAAAAATAAAAATTTCATACTTACTGCTGTCCCAATGCTGCAGATGCCTTGTGCATCATCTTTAGAAGAGGCTTCCTTCTGGGATGACAGCCATGCAGACCAATTTGATGCAGTGTTCTCAGTCTGAGAACTGACAGGCTGACCCCTTACACTGTCTATTTATGCTGCTGCTGAGAATGGTGTATGATCATTACGGTCAATCAGTAGTTTTAGTGGTCACATAACATCCCCTTGTCATAACTGCATGGACGAGAACAGGTCGTGAGCAACAATGTCAAGGAAATGGCATGTGACCGCTAAGGCCGCTGACTGAGGCGGTCACTCACTGTTCACAGCAGCTGGATGTACAGTAAAGACACAGGGACACCATCAGCAGCGGTAGCACTGGGACAGCAGTAAGTACAAAGATAAGGATTTTGTTTTTGCTTTTTGAAGCTCCTGTAGCTCGTATTTTAGTTTTTCATTTTAACCTGTACAACCCCTTTAATAGTAGCACATTTCTGAGCCTTTAACACGGCTTGCAAGTCCTGGCCTGACCTTGACTCTAATGACCTATTGTGACTGCATCACAGAAACCTCTTGTGAATTTGACCTTAGAACTACTTTGGCATTCCCCAAGTAATTTATCTGATTCAAATTCACCCATAACCTAGAAGTGCACACTAGGCTAAGCCTATCCAGCGTCTTATTGTATTACAATATGCTGTGAGGTGAGAAAATGGCATTACGATTTTAAATAATATTACATTACATTGCAAAACAGTGAATGGTATTGTTAAGAGATGGCAATATCTTTTTAAAAGTATTTCCTGAAATTACATAGCAATACAAATGCACAAACATAATGGTGCATGGCATTTTAATAGCAATATATGACTTAGGATAGACCAGCACCAATTTGTATCTCTCACAAAAATCCTGATACAAAAATCAGGAATCAGTGATAAGGTTGGGTGAGAAGGTCATTTCTGGGGACCACATTCCTGATGTGCTTTCTGCTTATGACTGTTAGTGCAGGTTAAATTTTGTTAAATCGTGCAGTTACAGTATCTCACAAAAGTGAGTACCCTCACATTTTTGTAAACATTTTATTATATCTTTTCATGGGACAACATTGAAGATATGACTCTGATACATTGTAAAGTAGTCTGTGTACAGCATAGTATAAATTTGATGCACCCTCAAAATAACTCAACACACAGCCATCAATGTCTAAACCACTGGCAAGAAAAGTGAGTACACCCTTAAGTGACAATGGACAAATTGTGCCCAAAGTGTCAATATTTTGAGTGGCCGCCATTATTTCCCAGCTCTGCCTTAACTATCTTGGCAAGGAGTTCACTAGAGCTTCACAGGTTACCACTGGAATCCTCTTCCACTCCTCCATGACTACATCACAAAGTCGGTGGATGATAGAGACCTTCCGTTTGAAGGTCTTGGAGGTGTCATTATCATGTTGGAATACTGCCCTGCAGCCAGTTTCCGGAGGGAGGGAATCATGCTCTGCTTCAGTATTTCACAGTACGCTGGCATTCATGGTTCTCTCAATGAACTATAGCTCCCCATAGCTGGCAGCACTCATGTGGCCCCAAACCATGACACTCTCACCACCATACTTCACTGAGGGCAAGTGTCTTCTGTACTCCTCACCTGGTTGCTGCCAAATATGCTTGGCACCATCTCATCAGACCACATGACATGGACTAAGGACATGGATTACTGGAACTGCTTATGATCAGCAAACTGAAGGCTTTCTTGTGCATCATCTTTAGGCTTCCTTTTGGGACGACAGCCATGCAAACCAATTTGATGCAGTGTACGGCGTATGGTCTGAGAACTAACAGGCTGACCCCTTACTTGTGTAACCTCTGCAGCAATGTTGGCAGCACTCATCTCTAACTATGACGCTAAGCATGTGCACTCAACTTCTTTGGTCGACCATGGCGAGACCTGTTCTAGTGAAACCTGTGTTTTTAGTATGGTCTTGGCCACCATGCTGCGGCTCAATCACAGGGTGTTGACAATCTACTTATAGCAAAGACCATCTTTATGTAGAGCAATAATTCTTTTTTTTAGCTCCTCAGACAGTTCATTTTCATGAGGACACATGTTGAATTTCCAGTGACCACTATGAGAGAGTGTGAGAGCAATAACACCAATTTAACACACCGGCTCCCCATTCACACCTGTAATCTTGTAACACTATTGAGTCACATTACACAGAGGAGGGAAAATGGCAAATTGGGCATAATTTGTCGATTTTTACTTAGGAGTGTACTGATATTTGTTGCCATCGGTTTAGATATTGATGGCTGTGTGTTGAATTATTTTGAAAGTATACCATATTTACACTGTTATACAAGCTGTACAGTGACTACTTTACATTGTATTAAAGTGTCATATTTTCAGGGAAAAGATAAATACAATGATTACAAAAATGAGAGGAGTGAACTCACTCTTGTGATATACTGTGTCTCACAATATAATGTAACCAGTGTGATAGTCCCGACATTTTATCTTGGCTCCTCACAGGGCCTTCTTCTCTCCACTCCCTGCATCAGCTCCTCACGCAACTGTCTCCAAGATTTCTCTCGTGCATCCCCCATGCTCTAGAACTCAGTATCCCAACATATCAGACTCTTCACCAACTTTACTAGTTTTAAATGCCACCTGAAAACTCATCTCTTTAGGATAGCCTATAAACTGTCATAAACCCTCCTTCCAGTACACCGTAAGGGTACATTCACACAGTGTATTGCAGCGTGTATTTAAGCCGTCATTAGCACTGTTGAAAATACGAACTGGCCAGTACTTTCAACACGAGGCAGCTCTCTTCCTTGTATACTTTTCTATTTTTGCATAAGCACCTGAAAGAAGTGGTCAGGTGACTTCTTTTTACAGCGTACATTACACGCTGAGACGGTGAATGATGACAGTGATTTTCTAGTAACATTCTATTTACCGTATTTGTGGGGCGAATTTTTGCCGCAATTACATGCCCCACAAATACGCTGTGTGAACATACTCTTATACACATACCTCTGTACCTCACCTTCTGTCTCCCCCTTCTTTATTGCAGATTGTAAGCCCTCATGGGCATGTTCCTCTCTGCTTCCGTATCAGTGTGTTATTTAGTATTCTTGTATTAGTCTTCTGTACCTGAACCCCTTGGCTTGTACAGCGCCCTGGAAATAATGGCGCTCTAAAATAACTAATAATAATAGTCAGCCCCAATGTATCAGCATAAAAATTCTCAACCCAAATCTCAGTGTCATTATGCCAGCTCTGTGCTTCCCTGAGACACCCCCTTCTTCTAGCAGTATCTTAACTTCGCCGCACCACTATTTTGGGTTGCACAGGATCCGATGGGTATGCGGCGGAAGATAGAATATGTGATATCTTCCGCCAGACGACCAGCAGCTTCAGTAGAAAGCCCGTGCTATGTAGACTACTACACGAAAATACTGAATCCGCTGAAAATCCAACGAGAATCCAGTGCTGTGTAGACAAAACCTTAAAATGGCAACATAATTGACTCAAACAGAGCTTATTTTACCCCTTCCTATATGGTTGGTACATTTTTTTTACATCCCTTCCTTCCAAGAGCCAGAACTTTTTTATATTTCCATCTACGTAGGCATTTGAGAGCTATTATTTGGCGGGACAATATGTGCTTTCTAATGGTGCCATTCAATGTACCATAAAATATACAGAAAAATACTTGTTTGCACGATGTTTGCGTTTTTTTTTTATGGTGTTCACGCTTTGATACAAATGATGTGTTATCTGTATTCTGCAGGTCAATATCATTCTGGCAATACCAAATATGTAGGGTTTTAGTTATGTTATAATACCGTAAAAAAGCCAAACATCATTTCTTAGTTTTGCACTGCACCGCCATTCTCTGTGACCAATAACTTTTTGATTATTTTTTGCGATCTGAAGTGTATTTTTTATTGGTGGCATTGTGGGATAGATGCAACTTTTTGATCACTTTTTATTTAAATTTTTATGGGATGTAAAATGACTAAAAAGACAATTTTGGCTTATAGAATTTTTTCTTCTACAGGGTTAAGAGTATGGCATAAATGATGTTATACTTTAATAGATCAGACTTTTACGAATGCAGCGATACCAATTATGTGTAACTTTTTATTATTTTTTTTATTTGTAAAATTGCAAAAGATTTGAACTTTTAATATTATTTTTATACTTTTAAAAAAAAATTTTTGGGGACAACATTTAGGTACTTCACCACTAGGAGGCGTGATCATCAGTACACCCTTCTGCATTGTTTATACAGTGCAAAAGGGTGTATAAAGATGGCAGCTCTAGCACTTCCTGCCTGGGGCAGGAAGTGTTAGAATCGCATATATGGCAGCAATGGAAGGCTTCATAAAGCTTCCAGCTGCCATGTTCATCGATTGGCACCTTGTGATTCATTTAGACAGCAAGACAGGAAAAACCCAATGTGGATCAACAGGGATGTAAAGGAGGCAATAAAAAACAAAAAGAAAGCGTTTCAGCTACTAAAACAGGAGGGCAGTGAAGAGGCACTAAAAAGCTGTAAGGAAAAAAAATAAAATATGTAAAAAAAAATGATTAAGGCAGCAAAGCTGGAGACAGAAAGACGTATTGCCAAAGAAAGTAAAACTAACCCCAAAATATTTTTTAACTATATAAATAGTAAAAAGATTAAAAAAGAAAATTTTGGCCCTTTAAAAAGTACTGAGGGAGAGACTGTAGAGGACGATGAGAAAAAAGGAAACCTATTAAACAATTTCTTCTCCACTGTATTTACTGAGGAGGATGAGCTTCCTGTTGATGAGAAGAGGGATGAGGTAAACTCCAACTTAAATGTTTCTTGTCCAGGAAGAAGTGCAGCTCTGTCTTAAGAAGATTAAAATAGACAAATCCCCAGGCCCTGACGGTATACACCCACGTATCCTAATGGAGTTAAGTAGTGTGATAGATAGGCCCCTATTCTTAATATTTATGGACTGTCTAATAACGGGGTATGTCCCAAAGGATTGGCGCATAGCGAATGTGGTGCCAATATTCAAAAAGGGGTCAAAAAGTGATCCTGGAAACTATAGGCCGGTAGGTTTAACCTCTGTTGTGGGTAAAATGTTTGAAGGTTTTCTAAGAGATGCTATCCTGGACTATCTCTCTGAAAATAAATGTATAACGCCTTTCCAGCATGGGTTCATGAAGGATCGGTCCTGTCAAACTAATCTCATCGGATTCTATGAGGAAGTTAGTTCCAGACTGGATCGGGGGGAGACATTGGATGTCATATATCTAGATTTTTCTAAAGCATTTGATACGGTGCCACATAAAAAGTTGGTAAGTAAAATGAGAATGCTTGGACTGGGGGAAAATGTGTGCAAGTGGGTAAGCAACTGGCTCACTGATAGAAAACAAAGGGTGGTAATTAACGGTACATACTCAGACTGGATCCCTGTTACTAGTGGGGTACCACAGGGCTCAGTATTGGGCCCTATCCTCTTTAATATTTTCATAAATGATCTTACATATGGATTGCACAGTAGAATATCGATCTTTGCAGATGATACTAAGCTCTGTAAAGTAATCAACACAATAGAGGATAATGTGTTATTACAAAGGGATCTGGATAGGTTGGAGGCCTGGGCAGAGAAATGGCAGATGAGGATTAACAAAGATAAATGCAAGGTTAAGCACATGGGGAGGAAAAATCCATTTCATGATTAGATGTAAAACGGAAAAACGCTGGGTAAAAGTGACATGGAGAAGGACTTGGGAATCCTGGTGGACAGTAAACTTAACTGTAGCAGCCAGTGTCAGGCAGCAGCAGCCAAGGCAAATAGGATCATTGGTTGTATTAAAAGGGGCATAGATGCACATGATGGGAACATTATTCTCCCATTATACAAGTCACTGGTTAGACCACACATGGAATATTGTGTACAGTTTTGGGCACCAGTGCACAGGAACGACATTGTAGAGCTTGAATAGGTACAAAGGTGGGCAACAAAAATAATAAAAGGACTGGGTGGACTGCAATACCCAGAAAGATTAGCAAAGTTAGGGTTACTTAATTTAAAGAAAAGCCCGCTTCGGGGGGACTTAATAAATATGTTTAAAAATATTAAGGGCCAATATAGAGATCTCGCTAAAGATTTATTTATACCCAGGACTGTATTAAGAACAAGGGGGCATCCTCTACATCTTGAGGAAAGAAAGTTTCTACATAAACATAGAAAGGGATTCTTTACTGTTAGAGCAGTGAGACTATGGAACTCTCTGGCAGAGGAAATTGTCATGGTGAATTCACTAACAGAGTTCAAAAAGGGTTTGGATGCATTTCTGGAGCTTGATAATATAACAAGCTATAGTGACTAAAATTCTGGAGAAGGGTTGTTGATCCAGGGATTGATTCTGATTGCCAGATTGGAGTCGGGAAGGAATTTTTTCTCTAACATGAGGACAATTGGCTTCTACCTCATTGCGGTTTTTGCCTTCCTCTGGATCAACACTTTAGCAACACTTTAGCAAAATAGGCTGAACTGGATGGACGTATGTCTTTTTTCGGCCTAACAAACTATCTAACTATGTAAGACCTTGATCGCTGTGGCCAGTGTCGGACTGGGGGGTCTGGGGCCAACAGGGGAGTTGATCTTTGGGGCCCACCCTACTGTACATGAAAATATTACCGGCCTCTCGGACATAAATGCCCCATTTTACCATATAATGCAGTGTGCAAAACAGAACTGTAATGTGTAGTACAATATCAAGTTAGTCACACATTTGTCAGTCTAACATATCATAGACACATGGCTAAGTAGCTCCATCCATATCCCCCACCGGCCCACATACAATATCCCCCTCCACGTTTCCCTTGGTCACGCACCTCACCACCTTCTAAAATAAACACCAGCAAGAAAGTAAAAGTGTAACTCCTATCACAGGGTCAGGTGTTCCCTCACTTTTGCTATCAGGGACATATGTGCACTGCCACTATACCCGTGCCGATATAACCTACAACACCGCCATATGGAGACCACATAGAGGTCAATACACTACGTGGAAATCCCTAAAAAAGCATTTATGCTATCTATCATACATGTATGATAAATGCATAAATGCTTCTTTAGGGATTTCCACGTAGTGTATTGCCCTTTTTGCAGGAGTGTGCCGCTGGCGGCGGTCTGTGTGTGTACATGTATAATTACATGTGTGCCGCAGCCCTGCCAGTGGCACCCAGGTTTGCATATGTTTTTTCAGAAATGTTTTTTGTGTGCAGAAACATACGTTATACTTGGTGTACATTGATTTTAACCTAGATGGAAAGGAAAGGGTGCTTCCATTTTGGGTTTCTGTCCCCGCCCACTCTCACAGGCTGTCATAAGAAGGGCAGCTTGCAGGTTGGGTGTTTTTTATTTTTTTCTCTCTGTATAATGGAGGTCGGTTGACCCAGCGGGAGGCCTGATTGGCTCGATTGAGAGGTAAAGATAGGATAGGACTGCCCGATTTTGAGATCACGTTGAAAGTCGTGGGCAGCTTAAACATCTTTTGATCAAAATATGTGAACCGAGAGTCTCAAAGTTTTTTCACATAGAGGTCAGACACCAGCTCAGGTATAACCTACAACACCGCCATATAGAGACCACATATAGGTCAGACACCAGCTCAGGTATAACCTACAACACCGCCATATAGAGACCACATAGAGGTCAGACACCAGCTCGGGTCACATCACATTACAGTGAATACAGCACTGATCCAGTATAGAAGTTAAATAACCCCTGACATCCAGGGACTTACTGGAGACGTCCTATCTGATGAGTCGTTCTCTTCTCTAATAAGTCGTTCTTATTCCCCTTTCTTCTGCATCCGTTCCACACCTCCATGATGACTTGTCCTGGCCACAACTCATCCCTGCAGAAATTACACACAAATATCTTAGAATCCTCAATTTTCCAGCACCTCTTTATCTATTCCCACCTCTGTACAAACTACCCAGGGGTGGGAGAGCGGGTACAAGCCATAACTTAGAGGTCTAGTATCCTAAGGGGTTGGAAGGTGGGGAGAGGACTAACCCTCTGGAGATAATGCTACAACTATGGTCTGCTTATCTCTCAATTATATTCCCCTGTATGTATTAAAGACCATAGTTAGGTAGGCAAATTGGCAAGGCCCAGGCAGTAGGTAGGTGGTTTCCCCCCAGTTAGGTAAGCTGTAGGTAGTTAGGGTCCCCTTTATATAGGCTGCAAGCAGTTAGGGACCCCCTTTAGGTAGTATACAGGCAGTAAGGGCTTCCCTTGCAGTACTATACTGGCAGTTAGGGCCTCCTTTAGGTAGTATACAGGCAGTTAAGGCCTCCTTTAGGCAGTATACAGGCAGTTAGGGCCTCCTTTAGGTAGTATACAGGAATTTAGGGCTTCCCTTGCAGTAGTATACTGGCAGTTAGGGCCTCCTTTAGGTAGTATACAGGCAGTTAGGGCCTCCTTTAGGTAGTATACAGGCAATTAAGGCCTCCTTTAGGTAGTATACAGGCAGTTAGGGCCTCCTTTAGCTAGTGTACAGGAAGTCAGGGTCTCCCTTTAGATAGTGTGCAGGAGCAGCCCCCCCTTTAGCTAGTGGCGATCACCCCCCCCCCCTTTAGCTAGTGTACAGGAAGTCAGGGCCCCCTTTAGTTTGTAGGTAGTAAATGCCCCCTTTAGTTTGTAGGTAGTCAGGGCCCCCTTTAGTATTTAGGTAGTCAGGGCCCCCTGTAGGTAGTCAGGGCCCCCTTTAGGTAGCCAGTGCCTTTAGGTACCCAGGGGCCTCTTTAGGTAGTCAGAGCCCCCTTTAGGTAGTCAGGGTCCCATCTGGTAGCCAAGGATCCCTTTAGGTAGTCAGGGCCCCCATTTATGTAGTCAGGGCCCCCTTTAGGTAGTCAGGGACCCCTCTGGTAGTCAGGGCCCCATCTGGTAATCAGGGCCCCCTTTAGGTAGTCAAGCCCCCTTTAGGTAGCCAGGGCCCCCTTTAGGTAGTCAGGCCCCCTTTAGGTAGCCATGGCCCCCTTTAGGTAACCAGGGCCCCATTAGGTAGTTAAAAAAAAATAATAAACAAACCACCACTTACCTCGCTCCCGCTCCCGGCCGCTCCCCTTAGGCCTGCCAGGGCTACCAATACACATTGTTAACTTCTTTGATACAAATACACAGCTACAGTTGAAGCCAGAAGTTTACATATACTATATAAAGACACAGATGCATGTTTTTCTCACTATCTGACCTGAAATCAGAAGAAACCTTACCCGATTTAGGTTAATTAGGATAACCAAAATTATTTATATTTGCCAAATGCCAGAATAATGAGAGAGAGAATTTTTTAAAGCATTTTATTACTTTCTGCAAAGTCAAAATTTTACATACATTAGGATTACTCTGCCTTTAATCAATTTGGGACAACCCATATGATGATGTCATGCCTTTGGAAGCTTCTGATAAGTTTATTGGCACCATCTGAGTTAATTAGAGACACATCTGTGGGTGTTTTTTTTAATGCACATCAAAAACACACTGCTTCTGTGTGTAACATCTTGGGAAAGTCTAAAGAAATCAGCCAATATATCAGGAAGAGAACTGTGGACATGCACAAGTCTGGATCATCCTTAGGTGCAATTTTACAGATACCTGAAGGTGCCCCTCGTTCATCTGTACAAATAATTATATGCAGGGCCGGGATGACGGGTAGGCAGAGGTAGGCGGTCTCTTTACCTGGATGTGCGTCCGCTGGACGCACAAATAGCTGCGAGCTTCTGCGGAGCAGAAAGCGAGCGTTCCCTGCTCCGCAGACAGTGTCGGACCGGGTCCGGTGGGCCACGGGTCCGACACAGCGGGGCCACCAGGTCCTCATACCGCTGAGGACCCGCCGTGTCCACGTGCTGCTAAGCTGGGCAGTGACGCGATGAAGTGAGATCATCGCGACGCTGCCTCTCCTCAGATGCACAGCCCGTCATAGGCTGTGCGCCCGAGGAGCTGCCGGAGGAGCGCCCCAGCGCTGGAGGCGTGGCCTGAAGAGGAGCGCGCCGCCAGGAAGCAGGTAAGGTGAGTATTAATGTTATTTTTACCTGCCTGAGGGTCCCTATATCTATATACCTGCCTGAGTGCCCCCATATACCTGCCTGAGTGCCCCCATATATCTGCTTGAGTGCCCCATATACCTGCCTGAGTGCCCCTATCTCTATATACCTGCCTGAGTGCCCTATCTCTATATACTGCCTGAGTGCCCCATATACCTCTATGTATCCATACTGCCTGAGTGCTCCCATATACCTGCCTGAGTGCCCCTATATCTGCCTGAGTGTCCCCATATACCTGCCTGAGTGCCCCCATATACCTGCCTGAGTGCCCCCATATACCTGCCTGAGTGCCCCTATATACCTGCCTGAGTGCCCCCATATACCTGCCTGAGTGCCCCCATATACCTGCCTGAGTGCCCCTATATACCTGCCTGAGTGCCCCTATATACCTGCCTGAGTGCCCCTATATACCTGCCTGAGTGCCCCTATCTCTATATACCTGCCTGAGTGCCCCTATATCTACAGTACTGGCCAAAAGTTTTGAGAATGATACAAATGTTAATTTTTACAAAGTCTACTGCATCAGGTTTTATAATGGCAATTTGCATATACTCCAGAATGTTATAAAGAGTGATCAGCTTAATAGCAATTAATTGCAAAGTCAATAGTTGCCTAGAAAATGAACTTTTTCCCCCAAAACACATTTCCACTTCATTGCAGGCCTGCCTTAAAAGGACCAGCTAACATCATTTCAGTGATTGCTCCATTAACACAGGTGTGGGTGTTGATGAGGACAGGGCTGGAGATCAATCTGTCATGATTAATTAAGAATCACACAACTGGACACTTTAAAAGGAGGCTGGTGCTTGGCATCATTGTTTCTCTTCTGTTAACCATGGTTATCTCTAAAGAAACACGTGCAGTCATCATTGCACTGCACAAAACTGGCCTAACAGGGAAGAGTATCGCAGCTAGAAAGATTGCACCTCAGTCAACAATCTATCGCATCATCAAGGAATTCAAGGAGAGAGGTTCCATTGTTGCCAAAAAAGGCTCCAGGGCGCCCAAGAAAGACCAGCAAGCGCCAGGACCGTCTCTTAAAAGTGTTTCAGCTTCGGAATCGGGCTACCAGCAGTGCAGAGCTTGCTCAGGAATGGCAGCAGGCAGGTGTGAGTGCATCTGCACGCACTGTGAGGCGGAGACTCATGGAGCAAGGCCTGGTGTCAAGGAGGGCAGCAAAGAAGCCACTTCTCTCCAGAAAAAACATCAGGGACAGACTGATATTCTGCCAAAGGTACAGGGAGTGGACTGCTGAGGACTGGGGAAAAGTCATTTTCTCTGATGAATCCCCTTTCCGAATGTTTGGAACATCTGGAAAACAGCTTGTTCGGAGAAGACAAGGTGAGCGATACCACCAGTCTTGTCTCATGCCAACTGTAAAGCATCCAGAAACCATTCATGTGTGGGGTTGCTTCTCAGCCAAGGGAATCGGCTCTCTAACAGTCTTGCCTAAAAACACATCCATGAATAAAGAATGGTACCAGAATGTCCTCCTAGAGCAACTTCTCCCAACCGTCCAAGAGCAGTTTGGTGATCAACAATGCCTTTTCCAGCATGATGGAGCTCCTTGCCATAAAGCAAAGGTGATAACTAAATGGCTCAGGGAACAAAACATAGAGATTTTGGGTCCATGGCCTATAAAACTCCCCAGATCTTAATCCCATTGAGAACTTGTGGTCAATCATCAAGAGACGGGTGGACAAACAAAAACAAACAAATTGTGACAAAATGCAAGCATTGATTGTGCAAGAATGGACTGCTATCAGTCAGGATTTGGTCCAGAAGTTGATTGAGAGCATGCCAGGGAGAATTGCAGAGGTCCTGAAGAAGAAGGGTCAACACTGCAAGTATTGACTTGCTGCATTAACTCATTCTAACTGTCAATAAAAGCTTTTGTTAATCATAATATGATTGCACTTGTATTTCTGTATGTGATAAAAACATGTGACAAACACACAGAAAAACCAGAGGGCAACAGATCATGTGAAAAAATATTTGTGTCATTCTCAAAACTTTTGGCCATGACTGTATATAACTGCCTGAGTGCCCCTATATCTATATACCTGCCTGTCTAAGGGGACAATATCATTATACCTGCCTGACTGAGGAGACATATATATATATAATACTGCCTGACTGAGAGGGCATATCTATATACCTGCCTAACTGATGGGGACCTATATATACCTGCCTAATTGAGGGGACATATATTCCTGTCTAACTGGAGGGACCTATATAGCTTCCTATCTGAGGGGGCATATATACCTAACTGAGGGGACTTATATACCTATAATTACGGAGTTGCTGGAAATGTGAGGATTCTAAAATATTTGTGTCCAAATCTGCAGGGACGAGTCGTGGCCGGGAGAAACCAGCATGAAGGTGTGAACCGGATGGAGAAGAAAAGGGAAGGTGAACGACGCTGATCAGAAAAGGCGTCTCCTGTAAGTCACTAAATGTAACTGCAGTGTAATCACTTATATTTCTGCAGAGCATCTACATACAACTAGTTTCTACCACTATATGGTCACTGTATGGCGGTGGTATATGTAATCAGAGCCTGTGTACAGCTGATAGTCACATGTGGTGGTCGCGTTTGGTCAGTGTCTGGCAGGATTATTTGATCCTTAAGTAGTAATGGTTTTGGGTCTTGGTTTTGTAGGAGTGTTTTTTAGTCACAATCATTCGTCTTTTATATTTGCTCCATGTATAGGTGGATTATTTGGTGATTGTTATTTACTAGGTATTGCACTGTCATACAGAGGTAAGCGATTTTGAAAAAGCAAATTTGTCAGGGCTGATTTTCATTGTGCAGTGACTGCCATTGGCTGTACTTGCCTAGGGCACCAAAATGCCTTGTCCCGGCCCTGATTATACGCAAGTACAAACAAAATGGGATTGTCCAGCCATCATACAGCTCTGGAAGGAGACGGGTTCTGTGTCTCAGAGATGAATGTGCTTTGTTCCAACATGTGCATATCAATCAAAGAACAAAAGAAAAAGACCTTGTGAGGATGCTGCCGGAAGCTGGTAAGATTGTTTCATTATCCACAGTGAAACGAGTACTGTATCAACATGGGCTGAAAGGCCACTCTGCCAGGAAGAAGCCATTACTCCAAAAGAAAACATATAAAAGCCAGGTTAATGTTTTCAAGTGCACACAGGAACGAAGACCTACAATTTTGGAGACATGTCCTGACAAAACTGTTTGGTCATAATGATCATTGTTACGTTTGGAGGAAAAAGGGAGAAGCTTGGAAGCCTAAGAACACCATCCCAACTGTGAAACGTGGGGGTGGCAGCATCATGTTGTGGGGTTGCTTTGCTGCAGGAGGGACTGGGGCATGAGGAAAGAAAATTATGTGGCAATACTGAAGAAACATCTCAAGATATTAGCCAGGAAGTTAAAGTTTGGGCGGAAATGAGTCTTCAAAATGGACAATGACCCAAAGCTTACTGCCACACTGGTTACAAAGTGGCTTAAGAATAACCAAGTTAATGTTTTAGAGTGGCCATCACAAAGCTCTGATCTAAATCCTATTGAAAAATTATGGGCAAAGCTGAAAAGGCAGGTATGTGCAAAGCGACCTACAAACCTGGCTCTGTCAGGAAGAACGGGCCAAAATTCCTACAAACTATTGTGAGAAGCTTGTGGAAGGATATCCAAAACGTTTGACCCAAGTCATACAATTTAAGTGCAATGCTATGAAATACTAATGAAATGTATGTAAAATTTTGACTTTGCAGAAAGTAATAAAATGCTTTAAAAATTTCTCTCTCTCATTATTCTGGCATTTGGCAAATATAAATAATTTTGGTTCCTAATTGACCTAAAATGGGTAAGGTTTATCTCATTTCATGTCATATGTGTCTTTTTATATAGTGTATGTAAACTTCTGGTTTCAACTATATGTGCTCTGTAGACCTGACAGAATGGCACAAATCTTTTCTCTGGTCTAAAGGATTAAAGTTTTTCTCAGTAGAAACATCAGAGTCTGAGAAGCAAACTCCATCCTGCTTATAAGACACAGGAGAGAGTGATGTCAAGAGCCCACCACTGCAAAAGTAGAAAGGTGGTAGGTAACTAAAAAATCTTGTGTAAGCAAGCAGGAAATAAGAACTGCTCTCACTATGAAATGAAGCAAAGTTAGAATATCAATGTATAAGGTTATAATCTTTATTTACCTTTGGCTACATGTTTAAAGCTCATTAATGAGATGGGAATATCCCTTTAATGTTATAATAACAGAGGAAAGGTAAGTTGAGCAGTATTTTCTATTCTAACATTGACCATGGGCAGTTGAGCCCAGGCATTTACATGTTCTCAATAAGGTTCAAGTAAAATGTTTGACAAGCCCTGATCTGGCTGATGGCAATAAATTGTGGCGTTCATCATTATCCTCCTCTAGAAGCATTGCCAATTGAAGGGAATACAGTACCCTGGGTCATTGCTGCATTTTTACTGCTGTTTTCCCTGCTGTCCTAGTTAGGTTTTACATGTGGTACCAGAATTGTACTTTTCCATAGAAGTAGATCTAGGAACCTTTTACTGGTTTTCTCTCCCAGACTATGTTCACATGACAGCTTTCTGATACATAATCTCCTGTGTAAAAAGTGCACAAGTTTACACACCAAAATATACAGTAAAGATAATTTTACGGATGCGCCTCTCAAAGCTGTGTTGTGAAAAAAAAAACATTTGTTTCTGTCAATTATTAATGTTTATCACATGTATTCAGCTAGGAAAATGCAATAGGAGCCAGGACTAGGATTAGCCCATTGGAATTCACTAATCCGTGACCTAAAATGCAGTGAAATCCATGTGAGGAAATAAATGATACACGTGGCAGATATCAGAGGCTGACCCCTAGATTTCTGTTGTGTATTAGGTGCATTTTTCTATTTATGTTTTGGTGTGTAAAATGTGTGTTTAACCCCTTTATGTCCCACAGCATAAGTTAAGCAGTGGTGGCGTGAAGGATGTATGAAACGCGTAGCCATAGGCAGGGCGTAATGGGTGATGAATGAGTGTATATGGCAGTACATTAGTACTACCATGTATAGCACAAGTGATCAAATGATTGCATGTTCAAGTCATACTTGCCAACTCTTGAAACTGTCCACCAGAAAGACCTTAAGTCACACCCCCTTAACAAAAGGTCACACCCACTACACTCAACTGTGTAATGGCTCTGGAAGAAAGCTAATTGAGGGGCCTGGCATCACCCAGCTTTCTTGGACGTTGGATAGCCTATTCAGCATCTAGGAGAGCTGGGAGATGCTGCCAAACTGTGCCTGAACCTAAATCATTACACTTCTATTGATATTACCACTACACAGTGACCATATAAGGATAGATACCAGTGTACACAGGTTCTGCAGGCGTTTAAGTGATTACAGTGCAGTTACATCCAGGGACTCACCGGACACATCTTCTATGACTGGGGTTGTCCTCTTTCCCTTTTCTTCTGCATCCTGTCCAGACCGCCATGATTACTTCTCCCGACCACGACTCGTCCCTGCAAAATTTACCACACAAAGATCTTAAAATTCAAATTTTTTCAGCATTTCCCTGTCTGATAAATTCTTTTTTTAATAAAAAAATATAACATTATTCATCCCACATGGTGAACGCCATAAAAAAAAAACCAACACTAAAATTGTGTTTGCTTCGTCAAAAAAAATTGGATTTAAAAGTGATCAAAAAATTGCAGGTCCGTATATGGAAAAATAAAAGAAGTTATCTATTTTTAAAGGTGGTGCTGCAATGCAAATAAAAAAAAAAAAATTATTCTAAACCACCCAAAATATATAAACATTAAGGGCGACAAGCATGAAATTTGGCGTTAATACGGCGAACTTCATGCGCATTATACTGGCATAGAATAAGCCAGATTTATGAACCTGCTCTACAGTGGGTTATAAATCAGGCCCATTCTAGTGCTTGGGCGACATTTCTGGCTCAGGTATACCACTTTGAGAGTGGTATACCTGTTCCAGCTGTAATGTGCCTAGAAATGCCGTAGCGAAGCTATAAATATGTCGCTTCGCTATGATTCTAGTGCACCCCGCCTTCCACACGCGCCCCGAGATCGGGCACATTACAAAGCGCCGCAGGTGCTATGTTATGCGTCCCGAGAATGGCATGCGGGAGATTTAAAAATGTATGAACAGGGCTGCGTCTGATGCCAGATATCTGGCGCAGCCCCGTTCATACATGTCCCCCTAAAGCTATCAGGGGATGTTGACCACGCGTTTTTTGGATACATGTTTGGGTTCGTTATTCGGATATTCTAACAATGCTCAGTGTGATTTACATTGATTGCAACGTAAAACACGTATCGGTGTTCAGACAATACATATTTTACATGCATCTTTTAGATGCGTGTAACGGATCCGATCAAAGAATTGACATGTCAATTGCTGATCCGTTTTGGCAGACACCCGGGGATGCTGTACCAGTTTTCCATAGAGCCCCATGTAAAAGTTTGTGGACGGTTTTTCAGACGGTTTGCAAAACCGCCAACCGTCTGAAAAACCAGCCGCAAACCGGTGCCATGGGGACAAGGCCTGTGGGTACGTGTTTGCATATGTTTTATGTGACAGATTGAAAAACGCTGTGTGAACATAACCTAAGAATTTGGGGGTCACATGTATGAAAAATGTCTAGGTCTAATACTCTCTTGGTTGCCCATAGCAACCAATCAGGGCACCCTTTTTATTTAATATAGTGCTCTGGAAAATTGAAAGGCTTGCTCTCATTGGTTGTTATGGGCAACAAAGAGAGTTTTAGACAGAATCTTACTAATTTGTTTCCTAATACATTATGATTTTTGAATTTGAGGGGAGGGTATATGTCATTTGTCTTACTTGTCTAAAGAAGACCCAGCAATACAGTGTTACGATCAGGGCCATGGACAGTGAAGTCGGGGCCACAGTAACTGTCTGATTACATAGCTGAGCTATATAAAGAGGGAAATGATCGGTGGAGTACTTACTTGTCCCGTCCACTAACCAGCCAGAACAGGGGGGCTGCACCTCTTTCTTCTCGGCCTCCTGACATACTGCTCGCAGTCGGTAGCTCTCTGACCCTAGCTCCCTAAACCTCTTAGTAACTATGCTAACTTCGAGTAACTGCTATTAGTAAGCAGCAGCTCTTAACCACTGGCTACACAAGATATGCCATAAGTGTCTAGTAGATGTGGGCCCCCACGTCTGTGACAACAGATGGCTGCAGACTCATACATGGTAATGGGGGAGAGAGGCCCAAGCTAAGTTCTTACACCAGGGCCATGAGCCTTAAGTTACGCCCCAAGGTTTAAGGAACTGGTAACCCCTTACTGCTGCAGTCAGTTTTTGCCTTCCTGACAGAGCCCCATTTTTTAAATCTGATATGAGTCACTTTATGTGAGAATAACTTTTTGACACTTTTACCTATCCAGAGATTGTTTTCTTGTGATACATTGGGCGACATGTATGAACGTCTTTTCAGCCCGATATCATGCATGTTTAAATCTCCTGCACTCCCAGGCACATTACATAGCACCCGTGGCAATTTGTAATGTGCCTGATCTCGGGGGCGTGGGGAGGCGGGGCGCACTAGATCCATAGCGAAGCTACATATTTATAGCTTCACTACAGCATTTCTAGGCGCATTGCTCCTGGAACAGGTAGACCACTTACAAAGTGGTTTTCCTGATCCAGAAATGTCATATTAGCGCTAGAATGCGCCTGATTTATGACCCGCTGCAGAGCGGGTTCATAAATCAGGTGCTTTCCATGCCAGTATAATGTGCATGTAATTTGGCGTGTTAACATCAAATTTCATGCAAGTCACCCATTATGCTTTAAAGGGGTTGTCTCACTACAAGGATTGCTTTTTATGTTAAAGATCTTGCAAAAACAAGTCACTTTGCAATATGTGTCAATTAACAGTGTCCTACCTATTCTGCACTATCCCTTCTTGTATGGACTGCATCAGCTCCTCTGGTCAATATAGCTACAGACCTGTGTGGTCTCTTGATAGGCTGCCAGCACTGGTTGCTATAGCTACAGACCTGGCTTCTACTGCAGCCTAGTGGAAGCCAGTAAACACGACCCTGAATTCAAAGTGAAACCAAGAAAACAGGACAAATCAATGTAGTGAGACAACCCCTTTACGTTAGTAAGAAATTTTGGTCCAAACAATCATTGTTGATTTGTGAAAAATATCAAAATATTTTGAAAAATTTGCCATTTTCAAACCTCAAAAATTTGTGTGTAAGACAGATAGTTATTCCACTCAAAGTAGTTTATAACTAGCATCTACCATATGTCATAATCTTTAAAATGTCTTTTTATTTTTTTATGACAGGGGGTTTAGAAACTTAGTACATTAGTCATTTTTTACATTTTAAAGAAAATTTGCAATATACATTTTTTTTAAGGACCAGTCCAGTTCTGATGTGGCTTTGAGGGTCCTGTATGTTAGATACCCCCATAAATGACTTCATCTAAGAAACTACATTCCTTAAAGTATTTACAATAGTGCTTAGGAAGTTTGTTAACCATTTAGGCATTTCACAGAAATTAAAGCAAAGTGGAGGTGAAATTTCAAAATTTCACTTTTTTTTTTAAAAGATTTTCAGTTTTTATCCATTATTCACAGGAACACAGTAGACATGACCAGGGAAATGCAGCTTAATATTGATTCCTCAGCATCTGCCATTTTCAGAGATATCCAATATGTGGCTCCAGTGCATTATTTGGCTCAAGCACAAGCCTCAGAATAGGAGGAGCACCTACCGGACTTTGGGGTCTTGTTTTAATACGATTTTATTTAGGCGGCATTTCAGGTTTGTGGATTGTTTTTTTTCCCACTTAATGCAGCGCTTAGCATATTTACAATTTTTTTAAGTTTTCTTGTGTTCTAAAGTTGTATTCAATAAATATACTTTACACTGACAAGCAAAAGGGTAACAAAGTTTTGACCTTTTGACTTTCAGGCTCCATATCTCACCATCCACTACAGCTTTCAACATGAGGCTACCATCATTTTATAGACAATCACCTTGGCGATAATATACATAAATTTGACCTGCAACAAATTAGCATATGCTTAATTAAGCAGATTTTTGTCATGTAACTGTATTGTTAATGATTTGCTCCTGCTGATGCAACAATCTTTTTCTTCTTGTTACTACATATTACAACCTGTTCTCACATTCCCTATTAGCTCAGTGTGTAATTAGGCTGAATCCCAGCTGAAAGGTCACTGGTTTGAGCAACCATGAAGAGGATTTCCCAAGGAAAGAGAAGCAGCATCATCACACTCATCGATAGCGGTCTGTAGGCCAAGAAAATTGCCAAACTGCACCATGACAGCTGGAAGAATATGAAATGAAGTCTGTCCATCCATTCAAAAGCCAAGAGGTGGCCATCAAGGCACAGAGTCAACAAGTCGGCTCATTAAAAGGTCTATCAGTTCTGATGCGACAGACACGGCAATGGAGGTGGCTTGTATGCTTCGTAAGAGTGAGATCACAGACGTCCATGCAAGCACCGGGCAACGTGCATTACACAAGTCTGGAATGATGGCCCGAAAAAAGGTGAAGAAACCTCAACTTCAATCCTGTCATAAGAAGCATTGGCTCGACTTTGCAAAAAAGTACGAAAAATGGAAGATTGGAAATGGACAATTTGGAGCAGTGAGATGAAAGTCAATAGACTCAATAGAGGGCTCTGATGAGGCAAATGGGTTGAGAAATTGAAGAAACTGTCAGGTTCGGTGGAGGACGCCAGAGGGTATGGGGATGTTTCACAGCCAAAGATGTTGGATACTTGACCAGGATCAATGTTGATCTCAATGCAGAGCTACATTTGAGTATCCTATGAGTTACTTCATACACTGGAGTACTATGGGTATGAAAAAGACGACATAGTGATCCAGTAGGACAACGACCCAAAGCATACGTCAAAGTTGGAGAAGGAATGGTTCAATGACAATGAAGTAGAGTTGCTGTATTGGCCTCCACAGTCCCCACACCAATTGAACACTTGTTATAACCAGACAGCTACCATCGGTCCTGAAGGCTCTTGAGTGTTGTGCCTCTTCCTGCACAACTCATTAAGGTTAGTGTACAAGAGATTGTATACTAAATGCTATATTCAAGTCGCAGTACTTGCGCTCGGGAGCGCTTTCTCTTTTTTCTATATTGCATACTCACCTTTTTGATTTCCCATTGCAATATGTAGCCAGGTCTACAGTCTCCTCTTTCCAGTCGTCGGCCAGCGAGGGTGTCACACTTGGGTATAGCGTTCTTTTGTATTCTACAAAGTGTATAAGGTTGGAAAAAGACACAATTCCACTGAGTCCAAACTATAGCCCTACAGTGATGATCCAGAGGAAGGCAAACATCTCTGTGAGGCGAATGCCAGTTATCCTATAGAAGAGTAAAAATTCCTTCCTTACTTCAAATATGGCAGAATATCAGAATAATCCCTGGATCGACGTCCGATCCCCAGAATCTAGTAACCATAACCTGTAATATTTTATTTTTCATAAATGGCTTCTAAACCTTTCTTGAACTGGGTGAATGAATCCACCATGAAATCCTCTTGTGCAAGCGAGTTCCATAGACTCCCCGCTCTTACAGTAAAGAATCCTCTGTGATGGTGGTGAAACTTTCTTCCCTTTAGACGTAGAGAATGCCTCCTTGCCGTCGCTACAGGCTAGGTTGACAGTCCTGCAGAGTATATTCTTCCCTTTACACATTTACTGTTTAAATTCAATCTGCACGATTGGTGATACGCGGTGGATTACACTTGCCTGTTTAAGGTTAAAAATGGGCCGATTTCGTCCAATTACGCGCCAAGTGCGCCATTACGGGCGAAAAGGCCCCTTCTTCGTAATTCAAAAGTCTTAGAGAATGCCTCCTTGCCGTCGCTAAGGCCCAGGTGATAACACATGTCACTGCAAGGGGTAGCATGATTACTGCCCTTTGCCACCCTTGCTTACTATTACCCTCACAAACTGCACGATTCGGGCGTAATTTCGCCCGATTTGTGAATTTACACTTAGAGAACAGTGAAATAAGGGGCAGATTCTGTTACAGTAGTTGTCAGGATGTACCCTTATGTCCTAATGTACCTTGGATAAATATTTTAATTGCTCATAGTACATCCAAATGCAGCCAATCACCAGCCCCTGTGGTAATGTAGAGTAGCTGCAGACACCTGGTCGTCACAAAGTCATGTGGACCATGAACAGGACGTCATCACTAATGGACTGGCAGGGGACACAGGAGTCATGGCTACAGAACTTCTGGTAAATTGCACTGTGCTGATGTCACCATCCGGGCCAGGGCTGCTACAGGAGACAGGTGATTGGTAACCCAGGAAACCTCCTGTTCCTGTCCGGTTCCTTTACCCCTTCCTGGTCAGGGTCATTTTCTTGAGTACACGCAGGTTTGAACACTATAACACTTTCTTGCTCTCAGTTATTCTTTTGTTCCCTTTTTCAGTGATATATAAGGTTCCATACATTACGTATATATTTGTCATGATGGTGTTAAGGGGGTATGAGATGAACTTTCTCACTGAGCCTGCTCCATATGCAGTGGGAGGCGACTGTTAGATACAGTCAGCACCCGTCGCTTAAAAGGGTTAGCTTTCAACATGTAGGGACAGGTCATTGAAGACTTTTTTTCCAAATACTTCAGTCTTTTGATTTTACCTTGGTCATGAAATAAGAGAGATTTTATCTGCGCTGAGAGCACATACATTTCTCTGGTTACAACTGTAATCTTCCTTCCTGACATAAGGCAGGGAGTGACGTCACCATGGATGGAGCGCACTCTGGGAGTACCAATTCTAACATGGAAATACCTTTAAAAAGCAATTGTTTATCCTAGTCATGACATGAAATGAAATCTCTTGTACTTCGGTGTAAGGTATATTCAATGTCATTTGACATGTTTTGAAGCTCCCCACGACTTTAAACGTGATCTCAAAATCGGGCAGCCCTACCTATCTTCCCTCTAAATCGAGCCAATCGGGCCCTCCCGCTGGTTCAAACCGACCTCCTTATTCAGAGAGAAAAAATAAAAAAAACACCCAACCTGCAAGCTGCCTTCTTATGACGCCTGGGAGGGGGGGGGGGGGAAGAAACACAAAATGGAAGCACCCTTTCCTTCCCATATAGGTTAAAAATCAATGTACCCAAGTAAAAACATATGTTTTGAAACAAAAACATTTCTGAAAAAAAACGTATGAAAACTGGGTCCCACTGGCAGGGCTGGGGCCCAAAAACGAAAATTTTTTCCTGTAGCAACAGCCCGCCGCCGCGCACATTTCTGCAAAAAGGGCAAAACATTGTGGAAATCCCAAAAGAAGATTTATGCTATTATATACATGAAAAACTTTGAGACTCTCGGTTCCATATTTTATCAAAAAGATGTTTTAAGCTGCCAGACTTTCAACGTGATCTCAAAATCGGGGTCCTTTTCCCTTTCCCTTTACCTCTCAATCGACCCAATCAGGCCTTCGCTGGGAAAAACCGCCCTCCATTATTCAGAGAGAAAAAAATAAAAAAAAAAATAAAAAAAAAACCACCTGCAATTCCCTTTTATGAAGCCGTGAGGGGGCGGGGAAGAAAAAAAAAGGGAAGCACCTTTCTTTCCCATATGGGTTTTAAAATCAATTAAACCCCAATTTAAAAGTATGTTTCTGCACAAAAAAAACATTTCTGAAAAAAAATATGCAACCTGGGTGCCCCCTGGGGGCTGCGGGGCCAACACATGTAATTATACTGTAGCACAAGCCGCGCCACCCGGTTGGGAAAAGGGAAGTAAAGATAGGATAGGGCTCCCATTTTGAGATCACGTTGGAAAAGTCGGGGGCAGCTTATACATCTTTTGATAAAAAATTTGTGTCCCGGGGGCTCACTTGGGGGGACTCATTATCGAAAACTGATTAGCTTTTGTATACTGATAAGCAATTGTTTTTACTCCTCAGAGTACTTGTAGCTTTGTTTACTGAAGATGAAATCTCCTGTACTTGTGTCAGTGTAAGGGTATATTCACATGGCATTTTGGGATTCGATTTTGGATCCGAGAATCGAATCCCAAAACACTGTGTCGATCGGATCCAACACGTATACAGCATGCAGGTGCGTGTTTGGATGCGTGTTGGATGCAGCAGGATCACACCCTATAGTTTATTATAGGGCTCCTGCTGCGTCTTTTGGATCCGAAAGATGTAGTGAGACACAAATCGGCGATCACTCGTGTGTAGTAAAATGGTAACATCAGGCTTTTTATCAGCTTAGGATACAAAAATCAAGCTATTTAGGTAGACAAGCAAAATGGTAACAATGTTTTGAACTTTTGACTTTCAGGTTCCATATTTTACCATCCACTACAGCTTTGTACATGAGTCTACCATCATTTTATAGACAAACATCTACTATCTTATACAAAATTTGACTGCAAGTATATAAGCATCTGCAAAGTTCTACAGATTCTTGTCATATAACTGATGGCTACTGTTTGTTATTTTTGTTTAGCATTTGGTAAATCCACCTTTTGGCTTTCAGTCTCTGCCAAATCCTTCTGGCATGCTCTGGATCTTATACAAGCATGTCTTAACCAAAATCTGATCCGGGTCTCTTCTACATGTTTCCCATTGTTGGTGCATACTGGAGTTTCGGATGAATACATATTTTTCTATCCAACTCTACCCACAAGTGTTTCGATAGGGTTTAAGACTTGTGGTACTGTGGAGGCCAATACTGCAACTCTTCTTCATTGTCATTAAACCATTCTCATTCTCCAACCTTGATGTATGCTTTCAGGTCTTGTCTCTGCTGGAACACTGTTGCCTTTTCATACCCATAGTAACTCGAGTGACTGAAGTAACTCATCTTCTAGACACTCCATATTACTCAGCATTGAGAACACCATCGATCCTGGTCAAGTTAATCCAACATCTAATGGCTGGTGAAACATCCCCATAATCCCTCAGGTTTCCCCATCCACCAAACTTGACAGTTATCATTTTCTTCAATTTACCACGACAACCAAAAGACCCAATTATTCCGAAGAATACACTCCAAACCCAAATTCTACCCACATACCCCTGTTATTGACTTTCATCTCATCGCTCAAAAAACCCGTTTTCCACACTTTCTTCCATTTCTACCTACAAGTTTTGCAAACTCTTTTGCCGATGCTTCATAAGGGACGAGGATTGAAGTCTAGACTTCTCTTCACCTTTTTTCGGGCCATCATTCCAGACCTGTATAATGCGTGTTGCCCGGTGTAATGGACGTCTGTGATCTCACTCTTACGAAGCCTACGAGCCGCTTCCACCGCTGTGTATGTGGCGTCAGAACTGATAGGCCAGGCCCTACTAATCCAAGATCCCTAACTGCTATCACACACCTTTCACTTCCCTACCTAGGCACTGCTCACAGGCAACTTATCTGTATATAGAATGTACTGTCAGAGTGGTGGCTGGGTCACCCAATTCTAGTAAACCACCTCCTATTTGATGTAACATGTGCTGGACCAAAGTAATAACTCATGAGCACTTCTTACCCTTTGTCTCACCCATACACCAAAATAATTTGTAAGCTCTCTCGCTGAGCAGTCCTCATCACCCTCGTGTCCCCTCATTTTATAAAGTTTCTTTAGGGTTTGATGTGTAATGTCTGTATGTACAAACCCTCTAATTTGTAAAGTGCTGCGGAATATGTTGGGCAGCTATATAAAAAAAATTATTATTATTATTATATTATAGACCTTAATGATGTGACTTGTTGGCTCTGATATTTCCCCGTTGACACCTCTTGGCTATGGAAGGAATGGACATAATTTTCACATATTCTTTCCAGCGTCATGGGCCACATCATGATACAGTTTGGTAATTTTTTTTGGGCCGAGAGGCTGCTATCAATGAACAGGATGAGGCCGCTTCTCATTTCTTGGGCAATCTTCATGGCTGCTTGAACCATTGACCTTTCACTTTGGAATCAGCCGAATAACATACTGAGCTAATTGGGAATGGGAGAACAGGTTGTAATTGTAGTTAACAAAGAAAAGAAAAAAGATTGTCCCACCACCAGGAGCAACCATAACCATGCCTGTTACAGACAAAGAATCTGCAGAACTAAGCAGATGCAAAATATTTTCAGTTCAAAGTTTATGTATGATATCGCCAAGATGATGTCTTTATATAAATGATGGGAATCTCACTTTTCAAGCTGTTAGTGTGGTGAGATGTGGAGCCTGAAAGTCAAAAGTTCAAAACATTGTTACCCTTTTGCTTGTCAGTGTAAAATATATTCATTGGATACAACTTTAGAACACAAAAAAAAATTAATAAATTGTAAATATGCAAAACCTTGCAGTAAGAAAAAACAGTTTTTAACAAAAAACATCCTGAATAACATTTGTGGAGTCTATGAATTTGTTCTATGAGAAATAGTAATCGCCTCCATCCGAATCCTTCATAGATTGACCCAAATCTGATCTCATTATTTCCAGGCTAGAGAACGGCCTCTCTACACTAACTTGGGTTGGGGGTTGCCTCAGCCACAGTCAGTTTTTTTTTAATTGTCTTTATTTGGACCAACAGGAGTAAAATGCCCCACAGACAGTTTTAGAAGAACATTGAACTCTTCGACATCTTTTGGAAAGTGAAACATTTGCTAAAAATCTGGTCAATCTGTTTTTTGCTATGGAAGCGGAATCTATTCTCTTCGGGTATACGCTTTGCCTGCTCCATGACATCCTTTCAAAATTACACTCCTCACCTGATGAGTGCTGAAGATATGACAGCATAGCACTGGCCGGACCCAATTTCCTTTATTGCAGTTGGCATGCAATTGAACTGGACCAATTTATTATATACTTTGGTGAGACGTTCCATTTTATAACGAATCCGACTCCTGCAATACAAACGGGCATCGTCTCCACAGTCCTGGTTATGGACGTGGATCCACATGTGGAAAATTGTGGAAGAAAGAACCATTAAAAAATCATCTGACAGATTACGCGTTGATATCAACTACAAAGTGTAATTTTAATTGGGCAATGGGGATATTTACTTTCGGTTTTATTATAGATGAGTATCTTCAATTCCCCAACTTGAAATACTCATCATGCATACATAGCCAAAGGCCCCTACCGTGGTGCGTAGCAACGCCACCACAACCACCTGGGTGAATTTAGGGGTAGTCACAAAAACCCAAAGGCTATGTCCACTCGGCACAGATTACGCTTAGTATTCATTTGCGCATTTTACGTTTTTTAAAAGCGCCGCAGATACGTATCGTTTATTGCAGCACCTAGACGGCAATAGAAGAAGACACCCGAAAAGGCCTGCATTCTCCACAGCTCGTCTTTTCCTCTGCCCATCTTTTTCGGCATCGGTGTATCATACAACATGTTGTATAATAACACCGGCGCTTCCTCATTTTCTTGCATCTTCCAATACAATTGTATTGGCGACGTCAGGAAAACGATAAGCGACCGCGGTTGTACAAGCGTACAAAAAAAACATGGTTCCCGCATCGGATAAAAAACGGCCACTTACCAGGCCGTTTTTTTATCCGATGCAGTGTTAAACATAGCCTAAACCTGAAGTCCTCCCCCAGATATTTCCCTCGGTTTAATGTTGGAGTTAAGGGGTCAATTCTATGTGCTTGATCGGATCACATTTCATCCAAAGTGTATAACACCAATGACATAATACAAACCCCCTAGGCCCTCCGATTAAATGGGTGCTTCATTGGGAGGTCAGGGAGTTGACTTTATGAACTTGGAAAGCATCAAAAACCCCTCACTAATGGTAAAGGCATAAACCTATCCCTTCACTTGAAGACCCAATTAACCACAGACCACGGCCAACCTTGCAACTATTCTAAACTCAACCTCTTTCCTTTCAGCAAGGTGCCGCTCGAGAGAGCTCCAGTCCTCCCATGATCACATGACCGCGGCGCCCCACGTGACCTCGGCTCCGCAGCCACCAAGTCCCCACCACACCGCTGCTCGTCCCCGGCTCTCCCCAATCGACTCTGTACTGGGCGCATTTCGGCCCCGCGCGTTCCCGCTGCGCGCTTTCCTCCAGGCACCGGAACCCGCCCACTGACTGTCACTCTGTCTGGGCGGGTCGGTACCGGTCGGGGTGGGCGTGCCCTGGCCAGCCATCCGAGACGTTTTTATTTTTACTGTATGGCGGTATATAAACGTAATGTCCACTTCTCCGTCTTGCAACTCGGTGTACAGTAAATGTGAAGCGAGAACCCGGAGAGTGCGGCCCGGTAGCGGCGGTGATGGAGGGTCACACTGACGAGGAAGTCACTTCCTCTCAACGGGAAGAAGTCAAGCCTGCTGCTGACTAGTTACACTAAGAATACGGGAGCTGGGGGGCGCGGGCGCAGCCAACGGAATATTTTTCCGCTTTTTTTTTTTTTTGCCGCCGAAATTCGTCATCGCGTCAAAATGGGCGCGGTTTTCGAAAATCATCGGCAAAGCCGTCACATTACGTCTCACATAAAGAGAACCGCGACTTGCCTCAGTCAGTCTACACTACTGTTTGCTGCTGTCGGCCGAACACGCTCCGGAGGCGGCCTAGTGCTACTTTCAACCAATCACGTGCCTGCTTTCCACCCTTACCCAACAAACTAAGGTTAGTGATAGGAGCTCGTGCGGTGATTGGTTGCTAAAAAGTAACGGCCCTCTGTTTTGTGTAGTCAACCTGCTCTTCCTGCAACCATCCCTGCTATGGTGTACCATAAGTGCAGGTGAAGTCAAGCTCCATCAGCAATAGGGTATGTTCACCCACGATTCCTCTGCGGCGCTATACACATCGTGTGTTTCGGGAGCTCGCCCTAATACGAGCGTACTCCCCTAAAAGGTGGATGGGGTGGCAGCCCATCAACCCATATGACATCATAACTTGCGCCTGTTTTAGCCGCGAATAATTGACATGTCACTTATTTTCCCTTCCCCCGCCCTTACAATACAATCGTATAGTATGAGTGGGGGAGAGGAGGCGTTATCCATAGTTCTCTTGAGAGCTATGGATCTTACGTAATTTCAGCACAACAACTCGCCCGTATTACAGCGCAAATATGCCGACGAAAAGCAGGCAGAAATTACGCCAAGTTGAAATACTTTATGGTAGCCCTCTTGAAGGCACAGGTGTGCCCCAATGTCAGTAATGAGCCAAGAAGTCCCTGTAAAAAAAAAAAAAAGAATGTTAGTCAGTCTGGCATGATAAAAAAAAGGAAGAACAAACACCTTGGCTTATTTTTTTATCATGCCGGACTCGGCCTTTTTATTTTTAGTCATAGGAGCACGTGCCCTTTTAAAGGCATGTTTTCAGCAAAGCACACGCTAAAAATGGGCCGTATTTCGGTCCGTTAATTACGCGCCGAAGTGCGGCAATTACGGGCCGAAAACGGCCCATTCATTACGGTTAATTCACAGTTCACCATAGAGAACTAGGAATAACTCCCCTCTCCCCGCCCGGCGCGGGGAGAATAATTGACATGTGAATTACTAGCGGCGTATACCGCGCCGCTGGCAATTCAAGTCTAGGTCCGCGAATTGCCGGCCCCCTGCTCGGTCCTCCGCCCCGCTCCGTCCCCCCCCCTAAGCGCCCCGCCCCCCGGTCACTCACGGCGTAATTGCGGGGCGTAATTACGCCCAGCAAATACATCGTGTAACATAGCCTAAGGGTGTATAATATCTAGCCCTCTTCCACCTTCATTCGCACTTGGCTTCCTATCTGGAGGGCAAGCTGTATGCATGGGTGTGGTGACATTGCAATGGCCACTGCCTGCGAGGTTGCTGACCATAGTGATATGGAAAGGTGCTGAAGGCTCTGATTCCAACTGGTTTCCACCACAGTTCGGATGACTCTGACAAATGCTGGTTTGCGTACTCTGGGGAACGTGGAGAGCTTGGTCCTTCAGAGTCTGCACCTTCATCCATACCCCTGCTCACTAATGTATTTTAAGCTTCTGACATGACTGGCCAGCCAGATTCGGGCCTTTGAGTTTCACACTGCATTATGCTTCAAGGTCTGCATCTGGGTCTGTTGCTCACCACTGAAACTGCAGAAAATGTGGAAGGCTCTTTTTTGGCATTCATTGATAACGAGTATTTACTTTTCCCAGGTCAGTTTTTCAAAGTGTGCCCACACTATAACATGCCAGTCTGCTCCACGTCTGGGTTACTGAGACACTACTTAACAGTTTACACCATGGCCAGGAGAGTATCATGCCCAGGACACTTGCTGTCTTTGGAGTGTGCTGTGGCGGCATCTGTACTTAACACAGCGGGCCAGGAGTGTCCTGCACAAGATGGTCAGAATCAGGCAGAACAAACGTGTAGGGGCGCTTTAAAGAGAACCTGTCACATAGGTTAGCCCCCCTACCGTGAGGACAGCACAAGGCTAGTGTCAGACCTGCAGTTTCCAGTGCTGTGTCCCTTATTCTCTAAGATGCAGTAGTTTCCGAGTATTTAATGCTCAAATCTGCAGTTATTCAGACAGAAGAGTCATTCGAAAGAGTCTTCAGAGTGTCATTTTTTCAAACCCCCACCCACTTGAAGGGCTAGCCCTGCCACCACAATGACAAACCTATTACTTTTATAATAGGTAGAAACATGTTGAATAAATGCTCTAAAACTGCTGCATCTTACAGAATAAGGGGCACAGTGCTGGGAACAGCATGGTCAGACACTAGCATTTGCTGCCTCCACCAAGGGGGGCACAGACTATGTGACAGGTTCCCATTTTAAAAGTGCTTGACCACCATAGACTTTGATGGGATTTAGTATATATGCCATCATTATCAGACTATCTATCTGCGGGAACATGCCGCCTGAAAGTCACACAGAGCAGACCTAAGAGAGCTGGTCCGAGCAAAGCTGAACACACATCTTGCCGTACTGATTGTGTGCATGCGAAGTGCCGGCTCGTCGTCCGTCCGAGCTGTTAGCTTACGTGTGCATGTTCCTTTAGAATGTTTTCTCATCACTACAAAAATTAAGCTTTTCCACAACATAAAGGACAGTTTAAAATTATACTTTTTCTAATACATTGGTCAATAGATTTTACTTTATTCCATGAATAAGAGCGTTTTTTTTATATGCACTGAAGTGCACATTTATTTCTACATTCACAATACCAGATGGATGTCTGTTACCTGAATTACTGAGAGCAGGGAGGGACATTCACCCCAACTTACAGACTGAAATAAGAAACAAATAATTATATCAAAGAGAAACTTCACTACACAAAAGGTACATTTGCAGTGAGGAACTAAAAAGCAAGGCTTTATCTGTATTGTTGTTAAGCAAACAATCCATGCTGTGTCAGAAAAAAAGGCTCCCTTGAAGCTAAATAGGCTAATCAATTGCTGTAAGAACCACCACAAAAGCCTGAGGAAACCGAGTAAGTGCAGAACTGCTACAAACTCCTCCTGGAAATAGCGTGGTGAGCAAAACTCTTTAAATGGGGTAGTCTCGCTACACTAGATTCATCTTACCCCCTCAGTCCCTGTTTTTCCTGGTTTCATCACATTGAATTTTTCCATGGGCGTGCTACCTGGCTTCCTTCTAGGCTGCAAGTAGAAGCCAGGTCTGTAGCTTTAGGAACCAGTGCAGGCAGCCCCCCCCCTATCAGTATAGATCGAACAGATCTGTAGCTAAAATCAACCTGAGGAGCCGATGCAAGAGGAGAATAGATATCTCCATAATAGGTAGGACACTGTTTAAAGGCCATATATAGCAATGTGACTTTTTTTTGGAAGATCTTTAAACAGAAAAAGCAATCCTTATGAAGTGAGACAACCCTTAAAAGGGTGAAAGTACCCAAGCAGTGGCCCGCTGCACTACACTTTTTTTTTTTTTTTTTTTTTTTTTGTAATTGGCATGATTAGTGCGCGCACAAAATCTGCCGGTCAACACTAGTAAAACCTTGTGTTAAGTAACCTTGCTAACATTAATGGTTAACTGTGGTTAACAGACACTGGAGAGTTTGCTGAGTTGACTGGCAAATTTTTGTGTCCACTTAATCAAGCCAATGAAAAGACATTAGTGCAGTGAGCCGCATGTGGTACTTACCCACATAATAGAGCCGAAGAGGAATCGAAAACAAATCAGAATTAGGTGTGGACCAACCCCCATTGTCTTCAAAAACAATTATGCTGTTCTTCTACATCAGTTACATAAGCTGCCTTCTACAAAGTTCTTAAAAGGAGCTTGCATAGAGTCTGTTCCAAGCATCTGGAGAAGTAACCACAGATCTTCTGTGGCTGTAAACTTAATGCTCTGAATCCTTCTGTCTCTTTCATGTTACCCCCAGTACAGACGCCATGATAATGAATATCAGAGCTCTAAAGGGGCCATATCATCCCTCCAGGACTCCGTATTAAAGGCGGTCACCAAAGTATGGTCTTGATTTTATAATTTCTCTTTTTCAATTCACAATGGCCGGTTTTTTAAGTAATAGAAAATAAAACTTTTAACACTTTCTATTTGTGAAATCCATTTTTTTTGTTCGCAGCATTTTTAAACTTGTAAAACATTTGCTTAAAGCAGTATGTCTGAAATGGTCAATAGGGAAAATTACCTCTTTGTTGTGCGAATGCAAAATCGGAGATAAGCTAAGTTCGCTCTTATTGGAAGTTTGAAATCCTAAGGAGGATTATGTAAATACCTAAATCCAGCTCCACAACGGTACCTCATAATGAAGAATGGCTCAGAGTTGAAACTCCCATAGATTAGTAAGGCGTCAGGCCTAGTTCATACCGTCAACCAACTCTCCTTACAGCTCCTTTTTTAACTGCAGCCACATACAATGGAAGAAATGGGGTCCGTTCTGTGCCTCAAATGGAGGTCTGTCGATGCAGTCAAGTATGGTCATGCTTTTGGCCAGAGCTGGCCGAAATACTTCATGCAAGTCATTAAATTCAAAGGGTTTTCCCTTCAAATGTTTTATTTTCAGTATTGTATAACATTGAATAATGACCATCCCCTGATTGCAGAAAAAGGAAGAAAAAGAATAGAAGTTTTTTGACCTCCCAAATTCAACGTTTTTAAACTATCAATGTAATGTTGAATAAACAAAAAAAAAACTTTTGAAACATGTGTTTTTTTTGGCTTGGTCCTCAACAGTGCTTTACTTAGGAAGGGACACATCTTTTGTAGTCTTTCGACCTCGGACCATAAACAATCCCCCTCAGTCTATCAATAATAATAACATTTCTTAGCACAATGAAACTTTTATTCATTTAGTTTCAGATTGTGCAGTATTTTCAGATTAAAACAATTTTTATGACTGATATCACAGCCATTGTAAGCCTCCAGGGATCTACATGTGATACATACAGTTGAAACCAGTATGGTTTACATACACTATATAAAAGACACATGCATCTTTTTCTCACTTTCTGACATGAAATCAGAATAAACCTTACCTGTTTTAGGTCAATTAGGATTACCAAAATTATTTTTGCCAGAATGAGAGAGAATTTTTTAAGGCATTTAAATTTACGTACACTAGGATTACTATGCCTTTAAACAATGTGGGACAGCCCATATGATGATGTCATGTGTTTGGAAGCCTCTGATTTATTGGCAACATCTGAGTCAATTTTAGACACACCTGTGAAAGTAATTTAAAGCCCACCAAAAAACACACTGCTTCAGAATGTAACCTAATGGGAAAGTCCTAAAAGAAATAAGATCCAAGATTTCAGTAAGCGAATTGTGGACTCTGGATAGGCCCCTTGGGAGCAGTTTCCTGAAACCTGAAGTACCTTCATACAACTGAACAATTATATGCAAGTACACACACGATGTGAATGTCCCAGTCATCCTAAAACCGCTCCAGAAGGAGAAGGCTTTTTGTGACTCCAGAGATGAACGTACTTTTGGTCCAACATGTGCTTAGTCAACCCAAGAACAATAAGCAAAAGACAATGTAAGATGCGTCTGGCAAAGCTGATCAGATGCGATATTTATCCACAGTGAAAAGAATAGGTTGCACGCCAAAACTTGAATTTTCCAAATTTAATTTTCCAAAAAATGTTTTATTATTCCAAATGACAATATTAAAAATCCGACTTCAAAATGTCATTATCCAAAATCTGCACACTATATTTTTTAAAAAGATTCTTATAAGAGTAACTTTCTATCTAGCATACTAGATCTTTCTCAATAGAATCTCCATTTTTTACATCATTTGTTTTTCTCATAATTCATTTTTATCGCACCAGTGCACGTGCAATTGCCGACTTGGCGTGATACATGTGCACTGGTCTGATATAAATGAATTTTGAACTTTTGACTTTGCAGAAAGTAATAAAAATGCCTTAAAACATTCTCTTTCTCTCTCTCTTTCTCTCTCTTTCTCTCTCCTGGCATTTGGGAAAATATAAATAATTTTGGTGATCCTAATTGACCTAAAACGAGTAAGTTCTAATTTCATGTCAAATAGTGAGAAAAACATGCATATGTGTCTGTTTATACAGTGTATGTGAACTTCTGGTTTCTATTGTAGTTACACTTAGTTAAGAAGAAGGCTATGACAGTGGTGTTGGAGCTTTTTTTCTATACATTATTATCATTCAGAAATATGATGCGGTGCTGTAGATCTTGAGAGCTGTTTGGCAAGTACTGGAGGTCTGATAAGGAAATACACTCCAGAATTATAACGTTTCCCTAATTACGAGAGCTGGCCATGTTCCAGTAGATGACGTTTGATAAAATACAATCATAGAGGTGACACCTATCTTTCTGCTTTCTGTAATATAAAACTTACTTTTAGAAAAAGCACTTGGAACAACTCCTGCTCTGCATGCATATACAGTGTGTACTGGGTATGTATTCAGTAAGCAAGTGTCCGGTGATTTTGCGGCATCAGCTACTATCTTGGCATGATTGACATCTTTAGCTATCTTGACATGATTCACATTTTTAGCGCCATCTACTCTAATGTTTGGTACCTTTCCATTAAAGAAATGAAAACCCACAGTGGTCTCTTAAATAACTTGAAACTGTCAAAAGTAATAATACATTTCAATTTTCTGAAAATAATCTATTGAAAATCAGACATTGCTTTTGATTTGTGGTTCAAGTGAAAAATTAAAAAAACAAACGAATGAAACTGACCTGGACAAAATGATGGTGCTCTTAGCATAATAATTTGTTGCACAACCTTTTTAAGCAATCGCTGCAAATAAACAATTTCTGTTACTCTCAATAAGACTTCTGCTCTTATCCACAGGTATTTGATCCACTCCTCGTGAGCAAACTGCTCCAGCTGTCTCAGGTGTGAAGGTGCCTTCTCCAGACTGCAGGTTTCAGCACTTTCCACAGATGTTCAATAGGATTTAGTTTAGAGCTCATAGAAGCCACTTGAGAATAGTTCAGTGCTTTGCTCTTAACCATTCTTGGATGTGTTGAGCTGTGTGTTTTGGGTCAACATCCTGTTGAAGGACCCGTGATCTGTAATTGAGACCAAATTGTCTGACACAGGGCAGCACATTTCACTGCCTTCATATCCTTGAGATTTCATTGCACCCTGCACAGATTCAAGACATACAATGTTCTTTCCTTTTGTATGCATTTTTACGTCTGTTAACATAGAGCTCATGTGATTTGCCAAAAAGCTCCAATTTTGTCATCTGTCTAAAAGACATTCTCCTAAAAGTTTTGTGGTAAAATCCAGTCTTGCTTTTTTATGATTTGCCTTCAACAGTGATTTCTTCCTAGTTTTCCATTAAGATTACTTTGGCAAAGACAACGACGAATGGTGCAGTCTTACACTAATGTACCTTGACTTGAAGCTCACCTGTGATCTTCTTGGAAATGTTTGTGGGTTATTTGGTTAACATTTGTATTATCCATCTCTTCAATGGGTCATCAATATTTCGCTTGTAACCACATCCAGGAAGGTTGGCTACAGTCCCACAGACCTTAAACTTTGTTAAATAAAAGGGCAAAGTTTGGTAAACAAGGTAACATCCAGTTGTTTAAAAGATGGTAATTTTCTTTCTAATCACTTGTGATAACTCTCTTTTTATCTTCCTTTGGTCCATGTTCAGTGTGGTACACATCATAATACCAAACAGCACAGTGATTTTTTTTTTCCACCCTTTAATTAAGCAGACTGACTGATTACAAGGAGTGAAAGACACCTGAGATGCTAAGTTACAGACACACCTTATTTTTAACATGACCTTATGGTGAAATTATTTTTATCCAGGCCAGTTTCATTATTTTTTTTTCAGTTGAACCACCAAAGTATCAAATGCAACGACCATCTAGTCATTCGATGAATTTTCAGCAAGAATTATAATTTATTAACTCTTTACGTTTTTTTTTTGTTATTTAAGCGACCATTGTGGGTTGTTATTTCTATAACAGAAGGGTACCAACAATTCTGTCCAGGTGTGTGTAGTCTATTGCCCCCCACAAAGGAATGTCTGCAAAGCCTATAGTAGACGGGAATGGTTGTTGCTAAGATTGTTGGACACCTGCCTGCTGAAGATGCACCCAGTATAAATAGAGACATGTAACACACGGTAGGGTGTTCATAGTGTTTTTTTCTAAATGTATGTGTTTTACAGAAGGTGTGTGGGTTTGTGTGTGTGTATATATATATATATATATATATAAATTAAAATATATATATATATAAAATCAAATTATCGTATATGTGTTCAAAATGTGACTGATACCCAGGCTCGGACTGGGCCCGCCGGGGGACCGGTGGAATCCCCGGTGGGCCCCCCCGAGTCCGCAGGGGGCCCCCGGAGGCAGTGCCGTCGCTCACCGGGCCCGTCCGCCAGTCGCCCGGCATTCCCGGTCCCTGAGCGCCCGGACCTGCGTCCCGATCGCCCATAGACCCGGCCGCGGGAGTGGGGACTAATGTCCCCCACTCCCGGGTCTGTGCGGGCATCGGAGCACAGCGCCACTAGCGCAGCGCTCCGCTGCTCTCCCCCGGCAGGCTGAACGCATTAGGCCCCTTCAGCCTCCGGGGCGTGCGGCCCCTACTGGTGACGTAGGCGCGCGGTGACGTCACTTCCACCGCGCCGCCAATTGCAGGACGGATGGAGCCGGCGGCAGCGCAGATCGGGCGGGAGCCGAGCCAGGTAAGTGATTTTTTTGTTGTTTTTTTTTTTTTTTTTTTTTAAAATACCAACAAGGGGGGCTCCTGGCTACCGGTGGGGGTCGTCTGGCTAACCGGGGGGCTCTGGCTATCCATAGGGGGGGCTCTGGCTACAAAAGGGGGCCTCTGGCCTACAAGGGGGGCTCTGGCTACAAGGGGGGCTCAGACAACAAGGGGGGCTCTGGCTACAAAGGGGGCTCTGACTACAATGGTGGTCCTGGTAACAAGGGTGGGCCCTGGTTACAAGGGGGGGCTCTGGATACAGGGTGGACCTGGCTACAAGTGGGGCTCTGACTACAAGGGGGGACGGCTACAAGAGGGGCACTGGCAACAAGTGGGCTCTGACTACAGGGGGGCCCTGGCTTACAAAAAGGGGGGGGCCCTGTCTACAAGGGGGGGCCCAGGATAACAATGTGGGGCCCTTGGCTACAGGTGGGGGGGGGCAGATACAAGGGTGGTCCTGCTACAGGGGGGGCTCTGGCTACAGGGGGGCCACTGACTACAGGGGGGGGCCCTGTGCCTTACATTCGGCTCTAGGCAACAAGGAGCTCTGACACAAGGGGGCTCTGACGTACAAGGGGGGCTCAGTGGCTACAAGGGCCCCTGGCTACAATGGAGCCCTCTGACTACAAGTTAGGTCCTGGCTACAAAGGGGGGTTCACTGACTACAGGGGGGTTCTTGGCTACAAGTGAGGCTCCTGACTACCTCACGGGGTCCCTGGCTACCTTCAGAGGGGCCCTGGAGCTACCTTTACAGAGGGGGCCCTGGCTACCTTCAGAGGGGCCCAGGCTACCTTCATAGGGGCCCTGTGCTACCTTAAGGGGATCCAGACTACCTTACAGGGGGGGCCCTGGGAGGCCCCTGACTACCCTCAGGGGGGCCCCTGGGAGGCCCTGAACTACTAAAGGGGGGCCCCTGACTAACCTAAAGGGAAGCCTTGAACTACAAGGTAATCTCCACCTACTACCTACAGGGGGGCCCTGACTACAAAGGGGGCCCAGGCTACCTAAATACTAAAGGGGCCCAGACTACCAACACAGTAGCTAAAGGGGGGCCCTAACATCCTGCACCCCTTAGCTAAAGTGAGGCCCCTAACCTACCTGTATAACACCTAAAGGAGGCCTTAACTGCCTGTATACTACTTCATGGGAACCCTAACTGCCTGAATAACTACTCATGGGAACCCTAACTGCCTTGTATACTAACTAAAGGTGGGTCCCAAACTGCTTGCATCCTATATAAAGGGGACCCTAACTAACCTACCAGCTTACTAACTGGGAGAAACCACCTACCTACAGACTGGGGGGCCTTGCCTATTTCCTACCTACCTAGGGTCTTTCTTAACCTACCTGGTAAATAAATGATAGGGCAGCAGCCCATAGTTGTACCATTTCACCAGGGGGTTAGTCCTACCCCCTCACCCTCATAACCCCTTAGGATACTAGGCCCTAAGTTTATGGCTTGTACCGCCCCCCTTTCCCACCCCTGGAAGTTTGTCCAAGGTGGAAATGGGTAAAGAAAATGCTGAAAAATGATGGATTCTAAGATATTTGTGTGTATTTTCCTCAGTGATGAGCTGTGGCCCGGGACAAGTCCTCCATATGCTGTTGGAACGGATGCAGAAGAGAAGGGAAAAAGAACTACTCATGATAGAAGAGAAATGACTCTCAGATATGACATCTCCGGTGAGTCCCTAATTTGGAGGGGTATTTTACTTCTATATAGGAAGGTGTGTGGACCAAGGGATAAACGTGAGGGGATTTGTATGTGGGTGGAGGGGGATATTGTAAGTGGGTGGAGGGGAAATTGTATGTGGGTGGTGGGGGATATTGTATGTAGGGTGAGGGGGATATAGTCTTTGTGGGTGGAGGGGGATATTGTATGCTGGAGGAGGGGGAAATTGTATCCGGGTGGAGGGGGATATAGTTAAGCGGAGGAGGGGGATAGATTATATCGGTGGAGGGGGATATTGTAAGAGCGTGTGGATGGGATAATATTTGTATGCGGGTGGAGGGGGATATTGTATGCGGGTGGAGGGGATGTTGTAATGCGGGGAGGGGGGAATGATGTATGCGTGGGAGGGGTATGTATGTATGCGGTGGAGGGGTATAATGTATGCGGGAGGAGGGGGATGTTGTAAGCGGGTGGAGGGGGATATTGTATGCGGGTGGAGGGTGGATATTGTATGCGGGTGGGAGGGGGATATTGTATGCGGGTGGAGGGGGGATATTAAAGTGTGAGGGTGGGATAGTGTATGTTGGAGGGAGATATTGAAGCGGGTGAAGGGGGAATATTGTATGGCGGGTGGAGGGGGATATTGTATGCGGGTAGGGAGGGGGAAATTGAATGCGGTGGAGAGATATTGTATGCCGGGTGGAGGTGGATATTGTATGCGGGAGGAGGGGATTTGTAGTGCGGTGGAGGGTGGATAGATGTATTGCTGGATGGAGGGATAGTGGATGCGGGTGGAGGGGGATAGTGTATGCGGGTGGAGGGGGATAGTGTATGCCGGGTGGATGGGGAAATAGACTGCGGAGGGAGAGGGGATAAAGTATGCTGGTGGAGGGGGATATTGTTGCTGGATGGAGGGGATCAGTGTAATGCGTGGAGGGGGATAGTGATAGCGGGATGGAGGTATCTAGTGAATGGGCGGGAGGCGGGGTGATATGAAAGCGGGTGGAGGGGGAAATTTTATATGCGGGTGGAGGGGGATATTTGTATGCGTGAGGAGTGTGAAAAAGTAAACAGAGCGTTAGGAGGGGGGGATAGTGAATGCGGAGTGGTAGGGGTAAAGAGTATGCTGGAGGAGGGGGAAATGAGTAATGGGGGTGGAGGGGGAGAGAGTATTCGGGTGGAGGGGGATAGAGTATGCGGGTGCGGGAGGAAATTGTAATGGTCGGGTGGAGGTGAAATAAGAAAGGCGGGTGGAGGGGATATTGTATCGGTTGGAGGAGAAATATGTAGGCTGGTGAGTGGAAATTGTATGCGGAGGGGGAGGCATAGTGTATGCTTGGTTGGGGTGGGAAAGTATGTATGGTCGGGTTGGCGTTTTGCAATAGACTGAATTTATGGCGTGGGCTCTATGACAGGCGAGGGAGTCGTGGGTCGCACAATGACATATTGTAATTCTTTTGTCACATACATATGAATCGGTGGTCACATGCTTTCGCACCAAAGCCCTTATACACAGCAGAGTGAAAAGCCCGCCGCTTAATGATGACTCTCATAGTACAAATTTACAACACACTACAGAATCAGAATTAGCACACTGTAAAATGTTGTAAAAAGGGCGCGAATAATGTCAGATAAGGCCGGTTAATAATAATTAATGTACCATAGGGAGGTTCCCCCCCCAATATCAACACCCCATGTGGCCCCAGACCCCCCAGTCCGACACTGCAGATACCTGAATCCCAGCCAAGTTAGTGTGTAGTAAGTAGTCTTTTGACTCTCTTGCCGCTTACACATTTAGACTGATGATTTGTGTTTTTCTTTATTTTAAGTCAATGTTATCTTGTGGGAATTTTTTTGTAAAAGGTTGAATGAAATGCAGACCTAGTATCTATATCTTGATAACAAAAGAGGATTTTTTTTAATGAACTGCTATATTGATGAAGAACTTGCACAATCACTGTATAGAGCAAAAGTAAGGCAGTGTGTGCGGCTGGACTATAAGCCAAGTTTACACACAGATTGTCATGCATAATGTGGGATGATGTTACCTGTGAATAAATTACATGATATAATTTCTTATTCAAACACAGCTTTATGTAATGCCTGATCAGGCTATATGTCATACAGATAGGTACTCTGCTCAGGACCCCTAATAGCATCACCTCTTTTGGACATGGCCAACCTTTTCTATACCTTTTATTTTTATGCCTTTATGTGTGAGGCTTCATATAGTGCAACTACACAGTGCTCAAATAAAAGTACTAGCAAATGAGCAAAATGGGTTATGTAGCTGTCTGTCATGTGACTGCCTTTCTATTAGTTTGACTTTAAAGCTGGGTTCTTAACCTTTTTTATTCCACAGATCCCTTTGCCAGTCAGGTGAAAACCATGGACCTCTTCTCAGGATGTAACGGCAGTTTTAGAGTGACACCCAGATTGCCATGTCAAAAATGAATATTTTTTTATAGAAGTAGTCTAATTACAAAAAATTGTCAATTTTAAGTTAAACCGATTAGTTTTGTAAAAATTTTAACAGTCAAAGAAAACAACTTACATACTTTCACTTGTTAAAGAGAACTCCAATTATAAAGCAACTTTCCATAAGTCCAAGCAAAAATAAGAAGCTTTGTAATCTAATTTAATACAAAAAAATGCTTCCTTTTTCTGTTATTATCATAGCAGATTACATCCACCTTCTCCTGCTTTCTTACTGATCATTTAGGGTCATTAAAGTCACGAACAGAAATCAGTCTTTCATTGGAGACAGAAAAGGGGGAGAAGGGGAATTGGCTTCACTGAGGAGCGCCAAGTTAAAGAGAGGGGAAGGGGAGGAGAACAGAGAGAGACCGCCTAGAGATGTTGGCAGGTTGTAATGGTAGAGTGTTTTACAAAACCTTTTCATCACTTGCTGGACTCACAGCTACACTTCTCCTTACAGCTGCCATCCATGCTTGCTGCTTGTTTTTAGAGTTCTGTTAGATTCCTTTTTTTTATTTCCGTCCCTGTTGGTGGTATCCATCAGAAAGTACTGTAAAAAATATATCCTGGACAGATTACTTGTGTGGACCGTGGACAGGTAATAGAAGGTGTGTATGGGGCAAATGTAGTCTGAATATTGACAAGTATGCCAAAATGTTTACCGCGAACGATATATGCTCATCTGCAACTGAACACAAAATCATGGCAGACCCACGCTTATCATGTTGTCCGATGTGGGATACAATAGATGTTGTATTAATAGGGGCATACTTACTCCAATTCGGACTGCGTAGTCCCTTATAAATCATGTGTGGCTACCATGAAGGCCCTGCTGCGTATCAGTTGGGAGAATATTCTTTTACAGTATCCCCATGGATACCACACATGCATAATGAAAAAACGTGGTTGAAATTGGACTTACTTTGACTTTCCAATTCCTTGCAGTTCCAATCTCATATACATCTATGGGCAGCCGAAACTGAGCTATCAGTGAAGCAGATGTTTCCAGAAGAAGGATCCCCCTAGTGATTTTTGCATGATATTATTTCATGAAAACTGGAATGTGGTATGAACTGAATACTATATGAATTTATTTGCATACTTTATAGAGGCACATGCAAGATTTTTAGTAAGAGTTTAGAGAAAATTAAAGATAATTATTTTTTTTTTAAATTCAAGCTCATCGATCTCCCATAAATATTGTGGGTTCACTGAGCCCCTAAATAAGAATCCCAGCATTAAAGTGAAACAGCAAAGCTCCAGGGTCCTGGTCCATTAGAACAGACAATGGTAGCAGTGCTCCAGGTGTGACATCATAGGTTACGCCACCTCACACCCCTAACACAGACCACTGGCCTTATACCTTTATTGTTTTTTTTTTTTTCTTGCTTAAACTTTCTTTATTATTTTCTTTCATCTTAAGAGTATACAGTGGACAACACTCACAATTTATCACCCCTTCCTGACATTAAGACGAGCCCACACGTCTTACGGGAGGATGCGTTCCAGCTAAATGGATGTATGGATATGTTCCTTGTGAGATCTTGATTTGCGACATGGGGGAAACCACAGTATATTACCCCGCTGGTCATCAAGTCCGCATCACCGACCTCCAGGGCTGACCCTCTGTGGCCGCGGGTGATTAACCTCTTAGCACCACGATATCTATTAAGATACACCGAGCTATGCTACAACAAAGGCAGAAGACGGGAGCTATCTTCTGCCTTGCTCTCTGGCAATGTGCGTTGCTGTCTCCTTACCCAGACCAGTGACCTTGGAGTGTTAATAAACACTTCCCGGCTGTCTGTGACGCCGACCCATGCCCGGCAGTGCAATATGTGGGCATTGCCGAGCAGGGTGATTGACAGGCGCCATGTGAGAACCAGTACACAGCAATAAGCTGTGTTACTGAGACCTTCTAACTGTGGTGAGTGATTTGAAGATCACTCATACAAATCCTCTAATGGTGAAAAGTGTAAAATAAAAAAAAAAAAAAAAAGTGAAACGACACGGAAAATAAAATAAAAACACGTACAAACCCGCCCTTTTCCCTCCCTCCTCCGCCCTTTACAAACGCCCGATACTCCCCCTAAAAAGATCAAAAACAAAGTAAAGTACACATATTTGGTAATCACTGCATGCATAGCGTAACCACACTATAAAAATGACCACAATTATTAATTTTACCCGCAGGTTAGTTCGCGCCGTTATAAAAAATAAAAACACAGAATTGTAATTTTCGTTCAACCCACCAGCACAAAAAAAGGAATCAAAAACTCAATCTCAATGCCAAATTAGTACCAATTAAAATATCGTTTCAATCCCGCAAAAAATAATCCTTACACAGCTCTGTATACACGAAAAATAAAAAAGTTATGGGCAATTAGAAGATAGCGAATGCATAAATATTTTTTACACAAGAAAAAAAAAAACACTTTTTTCTTTTTTTTTAAAAGCACTTCCACCAAAAATATCAATTATGAAAATGGGATATCGCTGTAATCCAAAATCAACCCACAGAGTAAAAATAACTTGTCATGTATACTGACACGGTGACGCTGTTTAAAAACAATAAACTATTTTCAGTATTTTCTCAACCCGCCTCCCAAAAAATTATATAAAACTGTATCAAAAAGCCTATGTCCCCTTCAAAATAATAACAATAAAAACAAATACTCATCCTGCAAAAAGCAAGCCTGTATATGTATCTCCCTTACACAGAAAAATTAAAATAAAAAAGTTGTGTCTCTCTGTACTATGCGATGCAAAAACTGTTTTCCTTTTTTGAAATATAAGAGTTGTATTGTGTAAAAGCAGTATTACATTAAAAAAAAAAATACCAAATTGGGTATCACAGTAATCGTATCACTCTGCCTGAGTAAAGCTGTTTATGATTGTACCATTTTATAACCGCACGGTGAACCGCTGTAAAAAATACCAAATAAAAAAACACTACCAAGATTGCTTTATTTTGTTCAAAACGCCTCACAAAAACCTTAAATAAAAAGTGATCAAGAGTGCCATATGCCCCCTATAAATGGGAGCAATAAAAACTTTCAACCGTCATCATCCTCGCAAAAAACAAGCCCATAATCCGCTCCGAAAACAGAAAAAAAAAAATTTATAGCTGTCAGAATAGGACAACATAAAAACGCAATTTTTTTTCTAGACATGGTTTCTATTATGTGAAAGCAATAAAGCATAAAAAAACTATATAAAAATCTATATCATTGTATTTGTACCAACCCCCATAGTAAAAGTTATCCTGTCATTTTACACTGCATCAGCGAACAGCGAAGAATTTAATAAACCCAGAAAAACAATTCTGGAACTCTGCGTTTTCCCTCCCCAATTTTCATGCCCAATGCTAAAAAAAAACCTATGGAACACCTGTGGTGTCCCAAAATGTATAAGGCTTTGTTCACACGGCGAATTTGTGATCCGTTTTAACGGATCCGTTTAAAAAACGGATCCGCAAAACGGAACTAACAATTGTCAGTGTGATTAAACATTGAGTAGTTGAATGGTAAAAGCGCAATCGCTGTTCCCAACGGAGAATCAGCGATTGCGCTTTTAGAGGCTCTCCAGGCACTGCGCTTTTCCGCATCCGCTTTAAGAATGACATGTCAGATTCTTATTGCGTTTTACGCAACTGAACGCCCATAGGAGATAATGGGAGTCCGCTTTTGGCAACTTTCCCAAAAGCGCACCACACTCCTGGTACGAAACAGCTGCGCTTAGCTTCCTGATAGCGTATGGCGAAAAGCGCAATGGGAGGCTTGACCGTTGGATCGCTGGCGGCGGCAAGCGCATGTGAGTCTCGCGGCAATGGAGCGCAAGTGAGCGGCGGGGCGGGAGCGCAGGAGAGCGCGGGGCGGGAGCGCAAGGTGAGCGCGGGGCGGCAAGCGCAGGTAACGGACGGGTGCGTGATCTGCAGTTGCTGCGGTCGGGGCTGGACAGCGCATGGTGAGCGGCGGGGCGGCAGCGCAGGGCAGCGGCGGGGCTGGCAGCGGAGGTTAGCGGCTGGGCGGCAGCGGAGGTGAGCGACCGGGGCGCAAAGCGGAGGTGACGGCGGGGCGGCACGGAGGTGACGGCGGGGCGCAGCGGAGATAGCGGCGGCGGCAGCGGAGATGAGCGCGGGCTGCAGCGGTGATGACCGACGGGCGGCAGCGGAGATAGAGCGGCGGGGCGGCAGCGGAGATGAGCGTCGGACCATATGAAGGCTGTAGGGCAGGAGAGAATGGAATGCACCACGGGCAACGAGAGAGACTGGCACACGGGGGCAGACGAGAGATGAAAGGCACACGGGGTGTCAGACGAGAGATGAATGGCACAGCGGGGGCAGACGAGAGATGAATGGCAACAACGGTGGCAGACGAGAGATGAATGGCATCACGGTGGCAGACGAGAGATGAATGGCACAATCGTGTGGCGACGAGAGATGAATGGCACACGTGGGCAGAACGAGAGATGAAATGGCACACGGGGGCAGGAAGAGATGAATGCACTACGGGGCATGAAGAGATGAATTGGCACACGGGGGCAGAACGAGAGATGAAATGGCACACGGGGCAGACGAGAGATGAATGGCAAACACGGGGCAGACGAGAGATGAATGGCACACGGGGGCAGACGAGAGATGAATGGCACACGGGGCAAACGAGAGATGAAATGGCACACCGGGGCAGACGAGAGATGAATGTCACACGGGGGCAGAGACGAGAGATGAATGGTACACGGGCAGGAGAGAGATTAATGGCACACGGGGCAGGATAGAGTGAATGGCACACGGGGCAAGATAGAGATGAATGCACACGGGGGCAGGAGAGAGATGAATGGCACACCGGGGGCAGGAGAGAGATAAATGGCACACGGGGCAGACGAAGATGACTGGCACACGGGGGCAGACGAGAGATGAATGGCACACGGGGGCAGGAGAGAGATGAATGGCACAGCGGTGGCAGGAGAGAGATGAATGGCAACACTGGGCAGAGAGAGATGAATGTCACACGGGGCAGGATAGAGATGAATTGAAAACGGTATCCGGAAAGCGTATCCGTAAAACGGCAGTGGTGAAAAATCATTCAAAACGTGATCCAAAAAATATCCAATGCTGCCTTTTGCGGATTCCCTTTCCGGATGCGCTTTTCAAAGTGAATTCCGGAAAACGGATCCGTACAAAGGATCCGAAAAACGCTGAGTGAACAATGCACTAAGACAACCGCTGGGATAGAGATCCCTGAGGGTAATTTGAATCCAAAATGGGATAACTATTCTTGAAAGTTACACTAATCTGTGTACTTTCAACCAAAATCTCAATCCAAAAGCCAAATAACACTCCCTCTCCCTTGTACGCCCCTGCCATGTGCCCAAACAGCAGATTACACCCATATAAAGGCAACTGCCAGCACCTGGAAGAAATTGTGTAACAAAATTTCCTGTAGCTTTATTTTTTTTTTCCAGATTCTTTATAAAAATTAAACGTTTATCAGCTAAAAAATGTTGTAAAAAATTTTTTTCTTCATTTTAACAGCTAAACCGCTAACAAAAATTTGTGAAACAACCCAGTGGGGTCGATAATACTCTCTATAGACCCGGTATATATTTCCTTAAGGCGTATAGTTTCCAATATGGTGTCTTTTTAGCGGTCGTATAAAAAGTTTTAAAAAACACCTTAGGACGTCTGCAAACCTGAAATGGCGCCAAATAAAATCGTAATGAAAATGAGAACCCCAGAAGTCCCAATAGGGGCTTGGGGGTTGAGCCAATAGTGCAACTAAAGTCCATAAATGGATATCTCTGAAAATGGTAACTCTGGGGAAATCAATATTAAGTTGCATTTACCTGGTTGACATCTACCGTGTCTCTTTTGATAATGGATACAAATTTAAATCTTCACAAATAGTGAAAATTTGTTGTAATTTCAACCTCCACTTTGCTTTTAAATCCAGAAACTTACTCCTAAATTTCTAAGCCACCTAATATCATAAAAAAAGACGAATTAAAAGAATTAATGCCAACCTACAGTAGACATATGTGAAAGATACTAGTTGTAAACTATTTTTAGTGGAATAACTATATGTACTTACACCGCAGAAATCTTTTTGAAGTTTGGAAAAAATGCTAAATTTTTCACGATACTTTGATATTTTTCACAAATAAACATGGACTTTTTGGACCAAATTTTTTGCTAGCTTAAATCACAATGCGGCAGATTTATCAAGGCAGTTACGCCAGAATTCCGTCTCAATTTGCGCAAAAAACTGTTTTTCGCCACATTTACTATGTGTTTTAGACCGTTCCAAAGCCGCGCCCGACAAAAGAGGCGTGGCTTTGCAAAAATGGGAGTGGTTTCTCAGAAAGGGGTGTGACTTAAATGCGACTAAAAATGCGCCAGGATGTGCGACCAAATCTGCCCCAATGTGTCACGAGAAAACAGTCTCTCAATAACATGGATAGGTAAAAGTGTCCAAAAGTTATTCTCACATAAAGTGACACATGCCAGATTTAAAAAAAATGGGGCTCTGACGGTAAGGCATTAAATATATAAAAGACGTTTAGGCTATGTGGTGTTTTTTTCTTCAATCAGATCATTTTTGTTCAAGAATGGAGAACAGATACTGTTTTTGTGTTGTCTTTTTAACAACTGAAAAGATATTATAAGCAGATAGGGTAACATAACCCAGCACCCATTCCCACCCCTTTCACAGAGCAGATCCATAACCAAACGGATGTCGGTCCATACCTAGCTTAAATCCACCCAGCCAGGTCAAACAATCCCGAAGTAAATGTTGGTGGGGAAGGCATAGGGTATTAATCCAGGGCCCCCATATAGCCTCAAATTTATGGATGGCCTTTTTTAGACTGTTTTAAACCGTATGGTTATAAAGGTGCATTAAGCCTCTGTTGTCTCTAATTTCATAATAATTATTTTTTTTCTGTTCAATATTGTCCAAATTTGACACAAAAAGAATTGGAAGTGATTCAGATTACCTCCGCCAGGCTCCATGCCCATTCAAAGCTTTAGTGAACGTTTTTGAATCTTCTTTTCGTTTTGGGGACCAGAGTAACATTAACCATTCATATCAGTGCTGAAGCCCTAATTACCTTGAATACTGGCAGATGTACAGTATGCTTGATCATTGATTGTATACTGAATTGCATCCATAAAACAGAATCTAGTAGCAGCTGCTCCGTAACTTCCTTATTTAACCATGAACTTAAAAGAACATTTCAGAACATTTCTAATTTTCAAGATACTGTCCAGAGGCAGAATATTACTTTGTTCCATGTGGTACTCTGTCAATGCTTACATCATGTTCGGTTGTCCTTAAACTGCTTTGTAAAGCACTGATTTTTTTCTAGTGTGTTGTATTCATCACGTCTGTAATTATTTGTTATGTTTATTTTGTCCTAGAAAAATGATCCCCCCTTTCAACTGAAGCTTCCACCTAAAGCTCAACGTCCTGAAAAGGAAGTGGATCCAGAGTATGAAGAAAAGATGATAAGCAGTGCATTGCCAGGATAACAGACAGTTAACATGGCCCCGAGTTGCACAATAGCAGGAAGCACCAGTTTTACTGACAGGATGTTACCAGGAAAGTTAATGAGAATGTAAGTGAGGAAATTGTCAGTGCCCGCTTTTTCTCAAATACTTCATGTCAATGTATATCGCAACTGTCAGACACCAACCCCCCCACTGATAAGCAGGCTGGTAACTTGATACATCTCTAATGTGTTAGCACAGTTCTTCGGGTTGTGATAGGTGCATGTTCCCCCTCTGGGACCTGCACTTATCTTGGGAACAGCCCCCTGAATGTCTCGGTGCAGGATAGAGAGTCAGTCACGATTGCACATGACTCTATCTCTATTCTGTTTTATGGGAGTTTATAAAACTTGAGAGTGGGGATCGTAGTTACATGAAGAAGCCTAATTGAAATTGCCATTATGCAAGGAGTTGAATGTAGTAGAACGTCGTGAATGAAGGCCTGAGGCCAAGCTGAAAGACCTTAGAATGTGCCTCTAAAACAATGTTTCATACAGTTTGTCAAACTCTGCTGTTTCAATAAACATTAAAAAATTGGGTTTACATTTCAATACCAAGTGCACCTCTTAATAAATTAGTGACCGCTTAGATCACTTTTTCATTGGATAAAAAATCTTGAACACTCCTCCTCTCCAAATGTTACTGCGTACCAATAAAGCTGTTGTAACACTCAGTGTTGTTGCTTTTATTACTACAGTGCTATTAATAAATGAAAAACATTGGTGGTCAACATCCTAGATGGCCATTCATTTATACACTCTTGCACACACATGTACACAAGTAAAATTAAAAGGGGAATACCCAACTTAGGCATTTATGAAATATTTAGAAGATACACCGTAGATCTAGGCCATCTCTTCTGGATATTGACAATCCAGTAACTTTTTGCTGCTCCCTGGCCACTATAGTCTTTCTTCAATTGAGGTTTGGCCATTTTTGCTTTTTCTGTTTAAAAGTCTATGGGAGTTATGGAAAGAGCCAAGTTAGAAGTGTGGCCACCTTGAATCCCTCCTCGGTAATATGAACACTTATAGTGTGGTCACACCTCTGTTATATTCTCGACTTCCCTAAACATCTAGCCATCTTGTCTACTTGCTGCCAAAACTACTTATGTCATTGTACATGTCCATTTCTCCAATCTAGTAAAGCAAGGATATCAAACTCCTTTTCCTCGGAAGCCTTCAGGATTATGGCCATGGTTTATCACGCGGTCAGTAAAAGGCCAAAACATCCTTAAATGTTGTATATTAGCCAGCCCTTTTCAGCACTTAAGCACAAAGCTTAAGAGCTATGCCACAGCATGTGGGTTGCTAACACGGCTGTGGAGTCGGCAAGCCAAAGCCTTGACTCCCTCATACATGGAGCATGTTTAAGTGATACTTTTACTACTTTACTGTAGTAAAATGGTAACATCAGGCTGATTATCACCTTATGGTACAATAATCAATCCATTTAGGTAGAACAGACACTGACAAGCAAAAGGGTAACAATGTTTTGATCTTTTGAACACTTGTGGGTAGAGTTGAAGAAAAAGCTGTATTTGTATCCAAGTCCAGTCTGCACCAACAATGGGAATGTGTAGAAGAGACCTGGGATCAGATTTTGGTCAAGATATGCTTGAGTCTGATTCAGAGCCCAGAAGGATTCAGGCAGTATTGAAAACCAAAGGTGGATTTCCCAAATACTAACAAAATAATAAAAATAAAAAAAAATATTTTTAGGAGCAAAACAGTAACACTGCTGTTACAGGAAAGAATCTGCAAAACTAAGCAGATGCTAAATACTTGCAAGTCAAATTTATGTATAAGATAGGTAAGATAACTATATATAAAATTACAGTAGCATCATGTACAAAGCTGCAGTGGATGGTGAGATATGGAGCCTGAAAGTCACAAGTTCAAAACATTGTTACCCTTTTGATTGTCAGTGTAAAATATATTTATTGGATACGACTTAAGAACACAAAAAATTGTAAATATGTAAAACACTGCAGGAACATTTGTGGAGTCTCTGAATTTGTTCTGAGAAATAGTGTTGCCTCCATCAGATCCTGCATGGATGACCTCACATCTGATCTCATTATTTCCAGGCTAGAGACCGCCCTCTCGACACTAACTTGGGTTGGGGCCAAAGCGGTGAACACAGGGGCAACATCTCTAACAATGTTAGGGTATAAAGGAATTGCCTCAGCCACAGTCAGTTTTGATGAATGGTTGAACTCTTCTTCTGAAAGCAGGTGAAAAATTTTGCTGAAATCTGTTTGCCATGGGAGGAGAATCTTTTCCCCTGGGGCAGCGCTTTGCCTGCTCCATGTCATCAATTACACTCCTCATGTGATAAGGCTGAAGATATGGGAGCAGTAGCACTGGCCGCACCCAATTCCTCTTGCTGTTTGCACTGCATCAAACTAACTGGACCAACTTATTATATATTTTGGTCCATTTTATGACGACTCCGACTCCACAGCCCTGGTTGCTCAACAGAGCAATGTGGAGGTACACACCAGAGCTCTGAATCCAAGATGGCGCTGGTTCCCAGTGCTGGTGCTGCCAAATGAGTCAGCATTCTCCAGGAAAAGTGGAGAGCTGATCTTTCTGTGTCTGGCTCTTGTCCATCCCTGCTCACTGTGTCTAAGCTCTCATGGGCCACAAAAATTTACGTTATGGCCGGATTCCTCCCACAGTCCTTGAGTTTGACACATATGTCCTAAAGTGATAATTTATTTGCAGGAACAACTTCCTGCTTCCTATTTGCTTCTGTAATGTATATTTTATTACTTATTAATAGCTCTGTATTATTACATTTATTCTATATCTCCCAACAGTTGGATGATTACATTTACCCTTTAGTTCATGATTTATAACTATTCGTTGCTAAGATTTAATGTTTGTGTAACACCTAAATGAAATACTGAATTTAGTGCACAGGGAGTTGTTGTAGGAACTTGAGAGGCGTGCATGTGTATTGAGGACCTGTCTTTGTCTACTGAAATTTAAATTTTTTTTAATAGAAGGAGTCTGAGAGAAAGTTGTTGACAGTGCCCATGTCAGCACAACTTGAGAGGTCTGATCTCTTTAAACCCAAATCAAAACTTACTTAAAGGTGTGTTCTCACCATGCTGTCTCACAGACCCTGCTCCTCACAGGCAGCTTCAGGCTCTCATTTCCTGTTCAGGCAGTTCTATGGCAGTAATTGGCATATCAGCTCTGCAATTCCTCGCTGAACCTGTGAGAGGTTGAGGAAAGGGTCTAAACAACAGGGCACAAGGCTAAAGAGTAAGGCTATGTTCACACGACTTAAAATGGGACATACCTCGCCCGTATTTCGCGGCGTACTGCGCTCAATACGGGGCGAGATACGTCCCAGTCATTACGGTAATCCACAGTTCTCTATGAGAACTGTGGATTACGTCTCCTCTCCCCGCTCGGACAATACACCGCACGGGGAGAGAAGTGACATGTCAATTACTAGTGGCGAATACGTGCCGCTGGTAATGAATGTCTATGGGGCCGGCGGGCTGTCGGTCCCCCCGCCCCGCGGGAGCTTCAGAACTCTGCAATTACACCCTACAATTACACCGTGTGAACATAGCCTTAGAAACATAAACAAGCCCCTGTGCTGCTGATAAGACACAGCAGGGAATGACATCAGTATCCTAACCACTGCTGCAACAGCAGAAAGCTGGTCGGTAACTAGAGAAGTACACAAGCAGGAGATAAGAACTGCTTTAGCTTTGAAGGGAAGCTAAATCACAACAGCAATGTATTTGGTAATGTTGATTTAGCTTTGCATGTTTAAAGCAGGGAGAATATTCCTATCTGTAAAATAAGCAAGGTATTTACGAATCGTTCCTATAGAGGAAAAATACAACCTCAGGCTGGATTCACGCATTGCACTAAAGGTGCATTCAAATTGCTTCTTTGCTGCATGTTTTGTAATATCCATGATTCCGGAAAAACGTAGCAAAAATTGCAATTTGAACACGACACTACTGCAGTGTGTGTACCCAGCCTTCATGTGAACTTCATGAATTTTCATCCATTACCATGGGCATAAGGGCACGTCCCCACGGCACAGAGCAAATATCGGTCGGATTATCTGACCGGTATTTGCTCCGTTTTTGAGGCCGCGCACACGGCCGCCGGGGGACGGCTTTTCTCCGTATTTGCGGAGAAAAGCTCTCCCCCCCTCGCATTGAAATGTTCATATTCCACCCGAAAACACGTTCAATCTTTTTCGGGCTTCCGGCGGTTTAAAAAACTGCCCGTCGGAAAACCCATGCAGTGGGGACTGGTGCACGGGTTTTCCATAGAGGTCCGTGTAAAAGTTTGTCAGATGGTTTTCAAAACCGAAAACCGCCTATAAAACCGTCCAGGGACAAGCCCTAATAGTTGAGGTTTGAGCTGGAGTTGACAGCTAATTTTAAAAATTGCAGGAAGGTAATTCTAACTGTTTCAAACTATTACATGTACAAACTGAACGCAAATGTGAATTGCAGCAAGAATCTGGCTTTCAAGCTATTTCTTGTGCCAAACAAACAAACATATGAATGATACTTTCATATTAGATGTCTGCTGCTAGTGCAATATATGGGAAAGATAGAAAATAACAGGCTTCATGCATGATCCGCCATATGGCAACATGCAGTACATTATTTTGCAGTCAGTGCTGTATGTGCTAGGTTTCATAGATTGCACTGTGGCCTTTTTTTCAGTATATTTTCCTATATATATTGCGTGCAGTGGATCCTCCTGTCTCTCATTTTCTTTACTTATTTTCTGTTGATTTTATGGCAATAACATAAATGGATTGTCATGTAGGACATCTGTCCCTAAATCACATTCGCTTGCACTAAGGCAGATTTCATAGGAAGCCAATTAACCTATCCGCTGTTGCCATCAGAGCACCGCTGGCTTGAGCTGTAGCTGTAGACACACCCAGAAAAATGGGATGAGAGGCAGCCACGGATGATATGGAACCAGGGAGATTGTAAAGCACCTTAATAGACTGACAATCACTTTGAATAAAAGTGATTCACTGTTTCCACTTTAAGGATATTTTCATGCATAAATAGGGTCACGTTGTCCTGGCTGTGGAAACATATGCTTCAATAGATAGTGCTGCCCATAAAAGATGCCCATAACATACACCATTGTAATAACCATAGGCTTCCATAATTGTATGTTTAATTGTCCAAGGGAACTTGAAATTTGCTTTTGATAAAATAAATAGCACATAGGGCCATTTGCATTGGTAAATTCATTAAAATAAAAAATGGGAGACTTACAGCATTTGTATACTATTTACTATAGCAAATAAAATTACCTTGTTTCCCTGACTGTAGTAGGATGTTGCTGCCCTCTAGTGGAACAAAGTAAAAATTCCAGGAGTGAAATATTGAAAGAGTTTTTACACTTTGTGAAATGTCCTATGGACAGACTCTCCCACCTCAGCTGTAGATCTCTGCAGCTCATCCAGAGTGATCATGGGCCTCTTGGCTGCATCTCTGATCAGTCTTCTCCTTGTTTGAGATGAAAGTTTAGAGGGACGGCCGGGTCTTGGTAGATTTGCAGTGGTCTGATACTCCTTCCATTTCAATATGATCGCTTGCACAATGCTCCTTGGGATGTTTAAAGTTTGGGAAACCTTTTTGTATCCAAATCCGGCTTTAAACTTCTCCACAACAGTATCACGGACCTGCCTGGTGTGTTCCTTGGTGTTCATGATGCTCTCTGCGCTTCAAACAGAACCCTGAGACTATTACAGAGCAGGTGCATTTATACGGAGACTTGATTACACACAGGTGGATTATATTTATCCTCATCAGTCATTTAGGACAATTTTGGATCATTCAGAGATCCTTACTGAACTTCTGGAGTGAGTAAAGGGGCCGAATAATATTGCACGCCTCACTTTTCTTTTTTACAAAAGTTTAAAATATTCAATAAATTTTGTTCCACTTCCCAATTGTGTCCCACTTGTTGTTGATTCTTCACAAAAAATTAAAATTTTATATCTTTATGTTTGAAGCCTGAAATGTGGCAAAAGGTTGAAAAGATCAAGGGGGCTGAATACTTTCGCAAGGCACTGTATAGAGTAGCTTTGAGTATATCATAATACACCCAAGGAACTTAATTTTTTATTTTCATGGTCCAACGCTAAAACGATCTGTGAAACACCTGTCGGGTCAATATACTCTCTACACCCTTTGATGTATCCCCTAGTTTCCAATATGAGGTCTTTTTTTGGGGTGTTTATTAGGTTTTAGCATGTTAGGGTTTCTCTAAGCCTGAAACGGTGCCAAAAAATATCCTAGTAAAAATAAGGACACCAAATCCAGCCGGTGCTCTTTTAATTCTAAGACCTTTGGTTGAGTCAAATATCATACTAGTGCCACATACAGGATATTTCTAGCGGGGGAATCAATGTTGAGTTTCATTTCCCTGTTAACATCTATTGTGTTGCAGTAAAAATTTGTTGAAATTAAAAATTTGCCAGAAAAAGTAACATTTTGAAATCTCACCTCCACTTTGCTTGCATTGCTGTGAAATCCCACGTGAGGTAACAAACTTTCCACTTTAAATAATGATGGCATATTGCTAAGATATGCCATCATTGTCTTAAGATTCAGGTCCCACCTCTGGGACCTGCACCTGTCTCCTAAACAAGCCTCAAAACCTCCCTGTTCTAAACAGATGGTCTGGACTTTCACATTGAAATGAATAGGAGCATTGCCGCTCGACTATAATCAGAACTCCCATTCATGTCTATGGCAGATAGGTCCGGGTCCCAGGGGTGGGATCTGGACCTCCTGGACATTGATGGCATATCCTAACGATATTGTATCATCTAAAGTGGGAATACCCCTTTAAGGGGCACTAATGTAAAGCACAATGTGTCATGAGAAAACAGTCAATGAATCCTTTGTATAGGTAAAAGCATTAAAAAGTTATTCCCACATAGAGTGACACATGTCAGGTTTCTAAAAGAAACAACAAAAAAGTTATACTTGATGCAGGCTTCCTCATCCCACTACGAAGTTATGATCACCTGTTGCTAAGACACTGTCATCATAGCTAGTAATGAGAGTAGGAAGCCGCCACCAGATGTATGGGACTGCGCCTGACACCAGGCCACCCGAACAGTACATGGTGCATCGAAACCTCATGTAGTCATTTAAAGGAAATGTGATCAGTTTCATGCCGAACCATGTTGCCTGTTACCAACCTGCTATGATTTACTCTCAAGTGACAGCATTTCAGAGGAAACAAAGTTTAAAAAGGAGCTGAAAATAAGGAAACGAGTCGAGGGATGAAGTGTAGGGGGTGAAGGAAAAACTGCATTTTTCCACCTTATAAACAAATATTTGGAAAATTGTCATTTCAGCCCAGTGGGGCATGGAACCACCTAAATGAGTCTTCTCCTTGCTCCTAGCAAGTCTTTACATTATAATTTCTCTGAAATGTTTTAGGGTAAATAATAGCAGGTTGTAATAAAGGAGCCTATCCCCATTTCATGCTGCCTGTGGTTCGGACAGGTCAAAGGAGAGCACTATTTTATAGGTGACACGACAGATATGCTTTTATGTATATACACGCAGTCCCTGACTTGCATATTTCTTCTATTTACAAACGGAGACTTATAGGGCTTCGCTCAGCGGGCTCACATCACACACTGGGTCACGCCCCAAAATAGCAGTGAAACATCGCAAGCATTCCTCTGCCCACTAGGTCTTTCATACAGTTAGTACACATGTGGTATGCTGGCATTTGTAGTTGTGATACTACAAGTGCCAGCATGCCACACCACCCATGGATGCCGATTAGTATTTGTGTTGAAAAATCAGCTGCTTTGGCATGCTAGCACTTGTCGTTCCACAGCTACGAGCTGCTGTGGAACATGGGACTACAAGTGCCAGCATGCCACACCACACATGTACTAATTGTATGGATGCAGATCACTAGATGTGCTTATAATGTGCTGCTGTGGCATGTTTGCTACAGCAGCACATAAGAGACAGAAAGGTGAAATCTTCAAAATATGGGCACAGGCAACAAAACAAATGTTAAAGGGTTGTTAACCTTTCCTGCACTATCCAAAACTATAAAAAGTAAATAAATTGCTGGAGTAAGTTTAGTAAATGTACCTGTTCCAAGTTACATATAAATTCCACTTAAGAACAAATTTACAGTCCTTATCCTGTTTGTAAACCAGGATCTGCTTGTATATGTTGTTAGGAATTGCTGTCTATACTGTATTCTATGTAAGGCTATGTTTATATAACATATGTTAAACTGCCGCCCAAAATCCAATGGCATTTTAACATCGCCGTACCGCGTTTTTGGCACGGGTTTGTGGTTGGTTTTGAGATTTCTGCTGGCCCAGTACATTGACTATACAGGAATCAAACGGTTCTCTCTTCCGGTGGATGGCTGTCGGTTTAGAAATCCCACAGTAGAAAATCCGTACTGTGTAGACTACAGCACGGATTTTCTATTGAGGTCTATGGGGTACAGGTTACAGTTTGTTTTTTTTCGGATTCTAAATACTGAATCTGCTTAAAGATCCGACTGTAATCCTGTGCTGTGTAGACATAGCCTAAAACTATTGAATCCAGTAAAGTGATATATTCATGGTCCTATACATATTTATTTTCTAGGTAAATACAATTCCTTAAGAACATATACTGATTATCTACAGATTGTGGACCAACCGACACAGTCATTGCTCCCCTCACTATAACCATGCCCTAACAGCAGACATCACTGTCACAGGCAGATAATTAGCACTGCTTCAACAAAAGGACTTTATATTAAATTATAACCTTGATTACCAATATTTAAATATCAATGATATAGTGCAGTAAAAAGCTGATACAATGAAAAACAGTGGGATAATGACACAACAATCAAAGGGACAGTATACTAGGGCTAATACACTAAGGATGCCACAAAATAATCACATGAATAATGATATCCACTCACAGTTGTTAGCATCTAAAAGCGACCTCCAAGATGTTGCAGCTGTTTCCTGAAAATGAGTGTCATGGGAAATATAAAACACTATCCCTCATAATGACCCTGGTCACTGCCTGCCTAAAAGTGGAGTCACCGCCATGAAAGGGTGGCACCGCTTAATTGTGCTTAAAGGGGTTTTGCCACGATCTCATTTCATACCTCCTGCATCCAGCTCTTCAGCTCTGTGTGCTCAGAAGGGGGCGTGTGCAATTTGTTTGAATTGCATATTATGTCAGCAGGATGACATCACTAGGCCTTTCCTCTATCTGGTCAAAGAAAGGTCTGTTTATGTGTAGAATTCTAAGTAGCTACACTGTAGCTCAGAGGTAACATTTTTGCTTTACAGCACAAGAGTTCTTGGTTCAGATCCCTGCAGGAACTTAACCTGTGGATTTTTTTCCCCTCTTTTTATCAATGCACAAACCTCATTGAGGTTTCTTTTTTTTATTTGCACTGTTTGACTTATTACTAACTAATCCAAAGGACAGGAGTAGTGTGACAGCAGCCGGGGTTTGAACACTCAGTAGCTGCCTGAGAAGAGAGGTGATGTCTGAGCATGTGCAACCAGGACTGAGGAGCTCACAGCCCTGGTCGTATTCTCTGGAGATGAGCTGTTAACAATGGATCACTAAAGGAGCAGCTAAAACAAAAACAGTGCAGAATTTTTAATAATGATGAATGGTGAAAATGTTTATTATTTCATTTTCAAACTTCCCACGTCAATTTTATTTTGTGGCAAAACCCCTTTAACTAGCAAAATTACCCGGATTTGCCTATTTCATTTAACAGGTTTTTTTTTTGTGTGTGTTTAAAAACTTTGGGACTCGTGTATAAAAACTGTCTAGGTCTAAAATTCCCTTTGTTGCCCATAGCAAGCAATCAGCGCCCCTCATTCTTCTAGAGCACTATATGAAATGAGAGGGGCGCTCTGATTGGTTCCTATGGGAAACAAAGTGAGTTTTAGACCTAGACAGTTTTCATATATGTGGCCCTTTGTTTACTACTATTCAGTCTGTAGTTAGGCTTGGGTCTGCTGGGGAGCCTCTGCTGCTCGTCTGTCTCGCTGTAGCTGCAGTCATGCTTCACTCTGCTGGGGAGTTTCAATAGGTCACTTTTTTGTCTGTGATGCATCTGGCCAACCTTGAGATTGGCTTTGGTCTGCTGAGAGGTTTTGGTAGCTTTGGCAGCAGCCATGCGCTTTGCTGCAGGAGTCCTTCATTCATATGCAGGTTAATTTTTGGAGCCATCACTGGTCTGAAAGGGTTTCAGTTTATGAGAATGCTCAAATTCTGCAGACCGCTTAAGGCGAGTTCAAACGTTTCAAACAGCCTAATTTATCGATGTGCCAAATTTTCCAAATTGAATGCAGGTTGGTTCAGTCGTTTAAAGGACAAACAGCAGAAATCCATTTTTGTATAGATTGATTAAGATAGATGCCCCATTTGCGTCATACATTTTAGATAGAGTCCTTTGATATAGCAGTGATAGTTCGTTAAAGAGGCTTTACCATGAAGTAAAAATCCTGCACTGGCCGCTTGCAACTAGCTGCGAGCCGACCGTTCATGGTTAAACCCCTTTAACACCTTAATGACTGCCCACCATCTATTGATGGCGGGCGGTGCAGGTTGATAATCTGCATCAGTGTCAAAAGACATTGCTCCAGATAGAGGGGTTTTGCGGCTCCTAGTGCCACAGCTGCGCTATGAACAGAGCTTTGAAAACACCCCGCGTATTGCGACGCGTACAGTACGCAATGCAGTATGCCGTGTGAACATACCCTTAAAATGAAAATAAGTATTTAATAAAAATTTTTTTGCTACATTACACAAACCCCCCCACCCCCCCAAAAAAAACCCAAAACAAAACATATACATATTAGGTACCCAAACGACCGTAATAACCTGTAGAAGTAATCAAACAGGTTATTTAGTGTGAAATGTGACTGGTGTAAAAAAAAGTAATTAAAAAAACAAAAAGAAATTGAAAAAAAAATTCTGCAATAATTTAGATGTAAACTGAAACTATGCCCGAAAAGCTACAACTTCTTCCGCATAAAACAAGGCCTCATACAACTGCGTCACTGAAAAAATAAAAAAGGTACGACTCTTGAAAAGCAAAAAAAATCCTGGTTATTAAGTACTTTTCAGGCCTGGGGCTTGGCATGTATGAATGGGGCTGCGCCAGATATCTAAATGTCCCGCACGCCATTATCAGGCACATTACATAGCGCCTGCAGAACTTTGTAATGCACCTGATTTCGGGGGCGTGCAGGAGGCGGGGCGCACCAGAACTGTACAAAGCTGTAGATTTATAGCTTCAATACGGCCATTCTAGGCGCATTACTGCTGGAACAGGTAAACCACTTTCAAATACCTGAGCCAGAACTGTCGTACAAGCGCTAGAATGCGCCCGATTTATGACCCGCTGTAGAGTGAGTTAATAAATCGGGCGCATTCTAGGCTTTTATTATGCGCATGAAATTGCCATTAAAACGCCAAATTTCATACATGCCGCCCTTGATGTCCATTATCTGGATCTGTGAGCTATATTTTGGAGCTGACGGAGAATCCTGTACAGAGAGTGTCCTTACTGTATGTGTGTCACAGTTTTCTGCAGCCGGATTATGTATGGGTGCCCGAAGGAGTCAAGTCTTCTGTTCCATGCATGTGCAAAAATAAAACCGTGAGGTGTCCAAGTTGCAAATTAACTAAATATTTGAGTAATCGCCCAGCCCTACTGTGTACCCTTTGTTTTACTGTATTAAATGCACAGTCAGGCGCTGCAAAAAAGTATATCCTGTAGTTTTCATTTTTCAGTGACGGCCTGTGGGTGACATACAGGTGCATACTTCAGAGACATCTGTCTAGATGTGGAGTGATTTTATATGAACAGTTATTGCTATTGTGAAAAAATGAAATGAAATGAAACACAGTAATTAGCTATTTGTTTCTGCTTGTCTTCTGCTATGTGTCTTCACTTGGATAGATTCTGTGGAGGAGGATGTTCGGAAGTTGCAGATAATAGCATATGAAAATGATTTTTCCTATAGTAAATTTGAATATTTGACAACACTTTCTAGTTCACTAACTGTTGATATATGAAAATTGGAAAAATGTTCGTTACTTTGATGCTGGAAATAATGTAATTGCATTCTTTTCATATTTCAGAAAACAGATCGTTCTAAAAGATTTGAGTTTCTCCTCAAGCAGACAGAGCTGTTTGCACATTTTATTCAGCCTGCTTCCCAGAAGTCGCCAACTTCTCCTCTCAAAGTGAAATTAGGACGCCCCAGGATAAAGAAAGATGAAAAACAAAGTTTGTTGTCTGCTGGAGAGTATGTAACTCGCTGCTCACATTCTTTCAGATTTCACAAATGCAATTAGACTGTACACCGTTTTCTAACTCAAGACCCAAATATCAATTATCTTTATTAGTAGTATAAAATAAGAAAAACACCCACCCAGCTTTTGAGATAAATATATTTCCTGTAAAAGTGTTCATGGACATTAAATAACCGAAGGCTATAAAGATGCCCATATACATTAGATGATTGTTGCCTGAATGGCCAATCATTCAATGTGTATGTGAGTGTCCTGACTCCCTTAATGGCACATGTTAGGGGAAAGAAGGATCAGGCCACAACATGGCCAATCCTTTTCTTCTTAAAGGGGTTATCCGGTTCCTAGAAAAAAATAATAATAAGCTGCAGGTGCCTCATTAAAAAAAAAACACGAACCTATGCTCACTTTCCCCTGGTGTTCCTGTATTGTGTCTCTCTGGACTTTTCTTTAGGTTCCTCTTCTTCCGAAAATTCCGCAGCCGTTGATTGGTGGTCATTTGCCTTTTTTTAACATCACCGTTAAGAACTGTTCACTTCCAAACGGTGATGTAAATATAGGCACGTGACTGCTGCAGCCGATCAGCGACTGCAGCAGTGACATCCCTGTCCGGAAGCAAAGGAAAGGTACACAGAAAACTGGAGGGACAGAGCTGGAGCAGAGGAAGGTGAGGATAGGCTTTTTTATTTTGTTTGGCACAGGCAGCTTACTATGTAATCTTTATCTGAACTGGACAAGCCCTTTATTGAGAGGTGCCATAAAGGTGTGTAAAAAGTTTCTAGTCATAATTGCGCCACTAACTTTAAAATAGATTTAAATAACCTCCAGGAAAGAGAGTTAAGACTTCAGTGTCATCTGTTGGTGGTAACATTCTTTAAACTGACATGTGTCTCACTAGAGGTTTGAAACATGACTAGAGCTTAAAACGGGAGTGTCAAACGCAGGTCCATGGGCCAGATCTGTCCCGCAGTGTAACTATATTTGGCCCACAAGTAATGGCCAGGAAGTGTACAGAGAAGAGGAAGAAGCCAGAAGCTGTAATTACACTGCTCTCACTCTGCCCCTTCCCCTGCATTAAGCTTTGTTTGTGCCGGATTCAGTGTTTAAAGGGATGTTCCAGGACTTATTAATACTCGTATGTCCGTCGGGGTATGAGTTAAAAAAGAAGATAAACCTAATACCTTAATACTTACCTCCCGGATGGTCTCCTTCACTCCCATCTGCTGGTTCATCCATCCCAGCTGAACGTTCATTGTTCACGTGACAGCTGCAACCAATCCCAGGCCACAATGACACCTGCACGTGACGTCTCTGACCTGTAACTGGCTGGAGCTGTCACATGAACAGTGAATGCTCCGTGCTTCAGGTCGGATGAACGGACCGACCCAGGAGTGAAGGAGACCATTCGGGAGGTAAGTATGAGATTTATCTTCTATTTTTACTCATACCCCGACGGACCAACAGGCATTAATAGGTTCCGGATCCCCCTTTGAGCAAAACTTAAAGGAAACCTGTCACATAGGTTATGCCCCCCTTGTTAAGGACAGCACAAGCTAGTGTCAGACCTGCTGTTTCCAGCGCTGTGTCCCTTATTCTGTAAGATGCTGTAATTTTAGAGCATTTAATGCTCAAATCTTATGCATGAGCAGGTGCTAGCCCCACCCACCAAAGGCTAGCCCCACCCACTGACAGTTATTCACGTTTCTACCTATTCAAAGTAATAGGTTAATCACTTGTGATGTGGGCGGGGCTAGCTTCAGGTGGGCGGGGCATGAAAACTGCAGATTTGAGCATTAAATACTCTAAAACTACAGCATCTTACAGAATAAGGGACACGGCGCTGGAAACAGCAGGTCTGACACTAGCTTGTGCTGCCCTCAGCAAGGGGGCATAAACTATGTGACAGGTTCTCTTTAAGTTTGTTTCTCTTTGGAAAGGTTCATCGTTCATTCCAGACTTTTTTTTCAATAAATATCAAGACTGGCCCATGAGTTTTTCCAAGTTTTAAATTTTGGCCCACTGTGTATTTGAGTTTGACACTCCTGACTTAAAAGAAGTCAGGCAATAACTTTTAGAGGTTAACTGAGTATTAGCTTTCTTCGTCAGACATGATGTTCTACAAGAAACTGAAAATTCCCAGACTTTTTATACACTTCATAGGATCTTGAAATAACAGAATGCAGTATAAGCAGAGAAGTTATGTACGAGGAAGAAATGGGAATATAAGCTAGTGCGAAAATTTTAAACTTTGCAATATAGACCCAATATCTATGCTAAATTCATGTTGCACTATGGGTAACTGACAACTTTTGGGGACACAAATCACCACTTTTTTTTTTTCAGCAAATATTTTATTAAGTTTCATCAATTAACAAAGTGTTACGAAACAGTGTATATCAACATGATAAACAAAAACATAACAAATGCCATGTAATAGAATAATCTAAGAAGCAGTTTAGTACATTATAGATTGACAGCAACAATATACATCATATAATATCATTAAGTACCATTGGTAAGAATTGACAAGTAATATAATGCGCAGGTCACTAGGTCCCTAACTCTCCCAGTAAAGTAGGAAACAGACGCTCGATTTAGCGGAAGTAAATGGAATTTAACCAGGGCGACCAATTATTCCTAATCTTTGTTAATTTGTGAGGGAAAATCACCAAGCTTGTCTCACAATGGCATTTCTCATTGAACCTATTAATAACTTCTTTAATATTTGGGACTTGAGGTATTTTCCAATGAAGAGCTATGACATTCCTGGTAGCTTAAGGGCATGCAGGAGTACCGTATGGAAGGGACGCGGCACCTCCTCAAACGTTAGGTCTAGAATTGCTAACTCAGGTTTTAGATTAACCTTCCACCGAAAAAGTTCAGTTAGTAATGTTTCCAGCTCTTGCCAGAGGGGTTGAACCAGTGGGCAGGTCCACCACATAAGAATTAAAGAGCCCTTCAGACCGCATTGTCTCCAGCAAAAGTGAGAATATCCAGGGCCGAAGTGTGCCATTCGATTAGGGATTAGGTACCACCGTAAGGCCGTGTTCACACGGCTTATTGCCGACGGATTTGTGCGCCGTATTGAGCGCACAAATCCGCCGTGAATACGGGGCGGGACGGGGGCGGGGCCGACGCGCGGCGGGGGCGCCGCTCCCGGCCCCATAGACAATGCATTGTTTACGGCGCGTCCGCACCGTAAATAATGTGCATGTCACTTTCTCCCCCCGCGGCGGATTTGCCGAGCGGGGAGGAGCGACGGATTCCACTGTTCTCAATGAGAGCAGTGGTGATTACCGTAATGACTCCGACGGATTGGCGCCGTATTGAAGCGCAAATCCGGCGCGGAATACGGCGCCAATCCGTCGGCAAATAAGCCGTGTGAACGGGGCCTAAATGTATTTTTCTAGAGAGCTCCATGTGATTAGCACACCTCGACAATTTGGATGGCATGCTAGCAGCTTTAAGCCATTCTTCTGCTGAGTAAGATTGGCCCAGTTCGCGTTCCCATTTTACTGCGTATTCAGGTTTAGTATTGAGATATATGTCATATAAGGTTTGATATGCATCCGACAAGCCTTTAAAGAGAACCTGTCACATAGTTTTTGCCCCCCTGGCTAAGGACAGTACAAGCTAGTGTCAGACCTGCTGTTTCCAGCGCTGTGTCCCTTATTCTATAAGATGCTGTAGTTTTCGTGTATTTAATGCTCAAATCTGTTTTCAGCCAGAAGAGTCATTCGAAGAGTCATTCAAAGAGTCAGTTTTCTTCAAACCCGCCCCATCTGAGGCTACCCCGCCCACCCTCAACGCCAAAACCTATTACTTTGAATAGGAAAATCATATGAAATACTGACAGGTGGGCGGCGCTAGCCTTTGGTGGGTGGGGCTAACACCTACCCATGAATAAGATTTGAGCGGTAAATGCTCTAAAACTGCTGCATCTTACAGAATAAGGGACACAGCACTGGAAACAGCAGGTCTGACACTAGCTTGTGCTGTCCTCAGCAAGGGGGGCATAACCTATGTGACAGGTTCCCTTTAATGTAACTAGACTACTTTAGTAGAAAGTTATGGAAGGGGGTAATGTTCTGAGGTAATGTTGGCCAATTATGTGACTGTATCCAATGTCTTACTTGTAAATATATAAAAAAATTGATGTCTTGGGATAGAGAACTGTTGCACTAAATCTTCTAAGGATCTGAAACACCCTCTATGAAGCAAATCTCCAACTTCCCTCATCCCCAGTTCTATCCAACAAACAATGGGTATTTCTGGGGATATATATTTGTCACGGTTCACGCTATGGTCCCCTGCCATGGACCGCCAGCGTGTCGTGCCTTCCTTGTCTTGCCTGTTTCCCTGCTTGCTGCGAGTGGCTCCTTTTTACTTACCCACTTTGGGACTCGCTCCTGCCTCCTGGGGTCCTGTGTGCGCACTGTGCCTCCTAGGGCACGTGCGCGGTAGCTTCCTGTCCTTTATTGGTTTCCTGGTCCCGTGCACCTTCCTCTTGACCTATGAACCCTGACTATAAGAGGAAATTCCTGACTTTGCTCTGGGTCAGTCCATTGCATTGCAGTCCTGTGCAGTGTTTGTTGCAGTGTCCATCTCTGAGCTCCTGCCAGCCTCTCTGGATTTAACCCCTAAGTTGCTGGTTCAGTTCCTTTGGCCCACCAGAGCTTCTGACCATATTTCTGTCGTCTTCTGCTGTCCTGTATCTGCTGTCCTGTTCTGCTGTATATCCCGCCCTGATCCCTGTCTTATTCCTCTGTATCCTGCCGTGATCCCTGTCCTGTACCTGCTGTATCCTGCTGTGTTACCTGTCCTGTTCCTGCCATGGCCTGATGTTGTGTACATCGTATCCAGCTACCTAGGTTCCTGTCTACCACCGCCTGTGTTCCTGTCCTGCACCTCGACTGTCACTGCAGGTAGCCACGTCAGGGGTAGCGACCTGGGGGTCGCCGCAGCTAATTCCGTCCCGCTTTGCGGTGGGCTCCGGTGAAGACCAGGGGCCTCTTAGACTCCGCTCCCTGGCGTGGTTCTCTATATATCATCTTGCCTGCGGTGACCACAGTGGATCCACACCCGGATTCAGAGGTCGGCGCTTCAAAAGTTGTGTTGCCCCCGCTCGTTACAAAAATTGAAACGCACGTAAAAGGGGCAAAAGAGTTTTTTCCGAATTTTTTGTGTTTCGATGCAATGTACTTATGCCAGACTGAGGCTGCATGTGAAAGCGATAATCACAAATCACCACTTGATGGCAAACAGATAACAGCAAGAGCTAATGATCCTCTTGTCACGCCTGGCAAGTTTACAGTTTATTTCTTGTAACCTCCTTGCTTATATTGCATTTTATTATTTTTGCAGATTTAGAGATCCTTTAAAGACCCCTGTCTCGTGTAAAAAAGTCTGTGAGTTTTCAGTTTCTTGTATTAAATTCATGTTGAAAAAAGGGGGCCCTAGTATCTTTAAAGCTCACCCAAAATTGCTTGTTAGCCTTTAAAAGTTATCGCCTGATTGCTTCACTCTTTATTCTTTCAAAGGACCAGAAGTGACTTATTAGGGTTTTGCCCCGGTTTCACATGGTTTTTTCCCAACCCGGGAAATTTTGCGAGCGGATTTGCGCTCGCAATTCTGGCTTAAAAATAAGGGGGGGGGGCGGCCCGGGGGGCCCCAAAATAGACTTCCCATTATCCAGGGCCCCTTTTCCCGCCTGGAAATTTTGAAATTTTCCGTTTCCCCCGCCGGCGGCTTGGGCCAAAGCGAGGAGGGGCGCGGAATCCCATGTTTCTATGAAAAAAGGGGGATTCCCGGAAATTTACTGCCGACGGATTGGCGCCTTTAATGCAGGCAAACCCTTTCGCCATTTTACGGCGCCAATCCGCGGCGAAATAACCCCTTGAAGGGCCCCCTTTTAAAGGCAAGGCAGTTACTTATCCGCAGGCAGCTGTTTCAAGGTGGTTGCATGTCTTCAGAGCAGACCCGGGGTTTATTGGCGGGCTGGATAGGATTTTTAGATTGAGTTTGGGAAAGGGGGGTAAGGGTTGCTCATTAGGGAGAGGTCCTTTGACGGTTTGGGAGACTTAGGTTATGTGCCCCATAGCGACTTTTTGGATGTATTTGGGGGTGTATTTGGCACCCCCCAAAAATTTACTCCTGCAATTTCAGGTAAATTAATACCCTCTCAAAAGGAAAACTCGAAATTCCCTTCCCGTTTTTCCCTGGGATAATCCCAAGGGGGAATGGGCCCTCCTCCCCCCCCAAAATTTGTTTAGAAGTCCCGCTGGCCACGCGTATTCTTAAACTTTACTGTACTGCCCCATCCCCTTTCAACCCAATGAATGTTTAAAAAAATTGTTTTTATTTGTTTAAACTAGCTAGTTGCAATTTGGCCCTTTTGCAGCCCTTTTTTCATTTAGGGAAAAAACCTCTTCAAGCATTCCCTCTTTTCTTAAGTTTTATTTAGTGGGTTTTTGGGTTTGGTACCTAAATTTTTTTGGGCATTTCTGCAGGGGTTTTACGGGACTGAGCCTACTAATGACAAAAGTTATTTATCGTGTATATTTTATTTAAATTTAGCAATCGACACCGACGCACAGAGCAAGAAGAAGATGAAGAGCTACTGTCTGAGAGTCGGAAAACATCTAATGTGTGTGTGCGATTTGAGGAGTCACCGTCTTGTATGTCCTAATTTATCTTGTTCTAAATAACTGTAAATGATTTAGTTACCACATACCACTTTATTGCTTATACTCTGAAATATACATCTATCTGTTGTTTTATACCTTTCAACAGTGGTTTCAGTTTAAGGTTATGTTTAGGGTATGTTCACACAACAGATTTAGATGCTGATTATGGGGTGGATTCAGTGCAGAATCTGCTTCAGAATCAGCATCCAATATGACTGTATCCTGACACTAATTTCCTCTGTGTGAATTTTTAGCATAAAAGTTTTCGTGAAAAAGGGAATTCACTTTCCCAATTTCTTTAAGGGGTTCACACCTCCTATTGTATATAACAGGCAGAAAACCTGCCTCTGAAAAAACAGCGGTTTATCCTCGTCCGAAATTTCTGACATGGATACATCGCTGATTGAGTCCTGACATTTTCTATGCCTGAATGTGAACGTGCCCTACACCACATTATTTCATGTCAATTTTGGGGCAAAATGCTCATGCTTTCCACTTGAAAATACACATGGCATGTGCCCACTAACCATGTCCCATTAAATGTAATAGTTACTACATGCTAAATGTGTGTATTTTTTATGTGTGTTTTTAAAAAAAACATGGGAAAAACAATTTTTAAAAAAAAATGGTTAATGTGTTTTTTAATGTTTTTTAGGGGTTTATTCTAAAAAGAAAAATGTCAAAATAGGTGTCATGTAAGCATTAGAAATCCATGTGTATTTTTTAGCTTCCTTTTTTATGTCATGTGACTGTACATTCGTCTTAAAGGGGTTTTGCCACAGTCATTTCATACCTGCTTTATATAGCTTCAGCTTTCGTGTGTCAAAAGGGGACTTTGCGGTGATTTGTTTAAAAACTGCATTTCATGGGGCCCCAGAAGACTGTCTTCACCTTGCCCTTTCCCCCCCGGGTGTGCTCCCCCCTCTGTAAAAGGGAAGGCGTTTTATTTTAAAAAAATTGTGAGAAAGGCTCCCCTTTTGGGTCCCATAGTTGGGTTTCTCCCTTTTAAAATGCCCAATTAAAAGGCCTTTTCATCTTTTTAAGTGGGAAAAACCTTAAACAAAATTGGTGACTGACTAAATATTTTTTTTTCCCCCTATTTTTTTAAAAGGGGGTACGGGACGGGAGTAGAATGACAGCCCCGGGGGGTTTGAACACTCCCCTCAGCATGAGTGTGTGATTATAAAAAAAGGGGAAGAGAAAAGGCAATAGCTCCCGGGAGAGGAAAACGGGAAAACCCGAGGAGCCTTTTTTTCCCATGGTCATTCCCCCAGAAAGAGCCGTAATTATGGGCCCCAGTTAAGGGGGCAGCAAATTTAACCAAAAATGGTAAAAAATTTTTTAAAAAATGATAAAAGGGTGAAAATGTTTATTATTTAATTTTCAAGTTTCCCCATGTCAATTTTACTTAGTGGCAAAACCTCTTTAAAGGGAACAACACTGTCCTGCTAACTATTTTTTTTAACATGCCAGTGTTATAATGATATATTTATTTATAGAAGTATAATGTGGACAGGAGTTAGTGCCCTGTCCACTTTTATTGTTAAAAGGCACAGTTCTGCATTTTTAAAAAGTAAAAAGGGTCTGTTACGGGTTTGCCCTGGGAAAAAAGGGACACTTGGGGTTTAAAGAACAGGAGCTTTTATGGGTTGTAACTTATGTGCTAACATGACACTCTGAGTCAAGGCCCATAAAAACCTCCGTTCCTAACTAAGGGCCCCCTTAGAACCAAGGGGTTTGTCACTTTTTTGGGGACGTCATGTTTTGCCTGGGTTGGCAAAATTAAACACCTCCCTCCACTTTTCCCTTTTTGGGTTAAACAATTTTAAAAATTCATATTGGTGCAGATTAGTCAATGTGTTTATCATGTGTGGTGTATCATGTTTGGCCCTTTAAAAATTTCCCAACAAAAAGGTGCCTGTAACATGTATAATATTTTTGGTTGTAAATTTGTACGTGTTTAATGTGTGGGATTGCATGCTGGCCTTGTAGTACCTTTGCCCCTGTGTGGAACTAAAAGGGCCACCCATGTCACCCATATTTTAAAACACATGTCAAACATGGGAAAAAGACAGCAAAAACGCACGAAAGGGGTATTAATTCACTGTTTAAAACTAAAAAAAATCCTTTTGATTGGCGTTACATTAAAAAAAATGGGCCTTTTACGCTTACATCCCAAATTAAAATTAAAGGGGAACCCAAACCTTTTTAGAACCTATCTCGTTTGTAATCCGGGGACTGCCTGTATTGTAGTTCACTAGCGTTCACTCAATGGGCTGTTAGTAAACAAAGGTGCGGGCAGGGACCACCCGTTTGGGATTTAAATTAGTTTGTTTTTAAATACCCTTTTTTCTAAGGCTTAAAGGAAGTTGTTCCCTACAGGTTTCACCCTTACCCCCGTGTGTCTGGCCCCCTAGGTTTTTTAAATTTGGGGGCGTGCTTTTTTGCCTCTTCCCCCCCCCCATTCACCCCCCCCCTCAGCCACAGACGCTCTCCTCCTTGACTGCGTTATTTTTTTACAGCAGGGGGGGGGCCGAGGGGTTTTGTCCCAAAATTTAAACCCCCTGTGGTGCGGCCTAGGTCTGCTCCCGGTCCCCTCACTGCGGATCAGTGCACTGGGGCTGTGGCGGGAGCTCTTGCTTGCCCCTATCCCCCCAGAGTCAGGGACAAGAGAGGGCTGATCTATGAGTGTGGGGGGTCTGGGGAAGTGTGTATCCCTAATAGCAGAGCAGGGGTTATGAAAAGGGTTTTCCTTTATACCCTGCCCTTAGCATAAAATCTCCAGGAAATTAAGGGAAACAAAAAAAAACCCCTGTTCTGGGGCTGTCCCCCCCATCAGGACACAGGGCGGGCTGTGAAGGTGTTATTTTAAAAATCGCGATGTGCCCACTTATAAAGAAAGAAAGGGAGGGTTTATAAAACCTTTTTCCACTTGCCCCTCTATCTGTTTATGAGTATGGTAAAAGCTCCCCCAAAACAACCCATGATTATAGTAACATACTTCACTGCTGTAAATTTCTACGGATTACAGTTTTGGGTTTCACCTCTGTCTCCTCAATCTGTGTAGGGAGCAGGGGGAGAAAGGCCCCCAAAAGGGTTTTAATTTCCAGGAAAAAAAACCAGGGCCCAAGAAGCCAGACCCCTCCCCCTCCCCTACAGAAGTTTTCACTAGAGGTAAAACTGTGCGGGAGGGGCTTTTTCCCTTTGCCCTGTATTGAGAAGCTGATGAGTCCCGCATGGAAGCCATGGGGAAAAAATAAAACGGTCGGGGCAAAAGTGATTTGAGGGCTGTTGCACTCCTTTACCAGGATAACAAAAAAATCATTTGGACTTTGTAATGGACCATACATTGAAAGCTGCTTGTTTTTTAAAGTTTTTTAGTTAAAAAAACCCAATAAATTGTAGCGAGACAACCCCTTTAATGGGGAAACTCAATGATATAAAAGGGTTCATAGCTCTCCACTTTTTAATATTTTTGGCTAAATCGATTTTCTATGACAAGACACTTGTCATGGATATTTCTTGTTAGGATATGTTCATACAGTGTTTTTTGAAGTGTAAAAATTTTCCCCTTCAAAAAACGCTTCCAAATCTGGGTTAAAAAAAAAGCCAAAAATTGAAAGGCAAATTTTTAAGAGGTTTTTAAAAATCCCATCCCCCCTTTTTTTATATAGGGGGTTTTACAATCGAAAAAAGCCCCCTTAAAAATTGAGGTTTTCTTATTTTTTAAAAGCTGTTTAAATTTCTTCCCAAAAAACAAAATCGCAAATTTCGCTTATGAAAACCGCTTCAAAGTGAACGCAAAGGCGTTTTTTTACATTATGTAGTGAAGGAAGATTTAAAACTTGTTGGGTGATTTTGGGCCATTTTTTTCCCGTGGGATTTAAAACCCTTTAAAAAAACAGCCCCAAAAAAAAACCCTTTTGAAAATACCCATATATGTCAATGTTTGAATTTAAAATTATATTTATCTCATTTTTAAAAAATTTTTTCCTGCCCGATTTTTGAAGGAGGAAAATTTAGAGATTAAACAAATCCCCAGGCCCTTTAATTTGGGTGATTCTTTTATGAAAATGGCATTAATGGCATATGGCAGATTTAAATGGGTAAATCCCCATTTATTTTTTCCGGTGCTTTGGTGCATTGATTTCTATTAAAAATGGGAACGGTAGAAAATTTGGGAAAAAAATTTTGGTATATACAGAAGATTTGTGCCTATACAAGTGTGTGTGTTTATGATAGATAGATAGATAGATAGTTTGATAAGTTTTATGGGAAAAAATTTGGGCCACCCCTATTAAAATTTTAAACAAATTTTTTTTTTTTTAAAAATTTGGGTGTTTGCCAACAGCCCTTTTAAATTTTATATATTAATAATGTGGAAACAGTAATTTTCCGGGGTTGAAATGAGGTTTATTGTAAATAACACAAAAAAGTGCAATATTAGTTATTTTGATTATCAAATTGAAATTTTGGTGTTGCAAAAAACCCAAATATTTAGAAATAAAAAAAGATTTAGATTAATAGGGGTGCCCCCAAAAATTTTTATATGAATGTTTTTAAAAAAAGTTTGATAGTTGATTGGGTAGATAGTTTTGATTTTGGGGTTTTACTTTTGGTCCCCCACAAATTAAAAAGACCTTAGAAAAAAAAGTTTTTAAACTTTTCAAATGGTCCCTTTTTGGGAAAGTATGGGAAGTGTGGTTTTTTAAGGTTAAAGGTCCCAGACATGGGTCCAGGCCCCTTTTTCATGAAAATTTTTTATTGAAAATTGGGATAATTTTTAAATGATTTTGTTTTTTTTTGGGTCTTGGTTTAAAAAATGGGAAGCCCCTTTTTTGGGGGGCCCGTGTGGGCCCCTTTTCTTTCTTTGGGGACTTTGGGGGGTGTTATAAATTAAACTTGTTTTGGGTGGTTTTTTGCCTCAAAACGCCCTTTTTAGGTTAATGTGGGTTCTTTACTTTTTTTATCGCTTTTTTTTTAACATTTTCCTTTTTCCCAAGGGGACACAATTTTTTTTTGGGGGCCCCAAACCAAAATTTTTGCTAGAGGTTTGGTTTTCAAATTTTTAAAAAGGTTTCAAAAATTTCCTTTTGGGCATTTTAAAAGTTACAATTTAAAATTGTATGTTAAGGGAACCCCTGTATGTGTATTTATATATTTTGGTTTTTTTTTTTTAAAATAAAAATTTTAAATTTTTTGCCCCACAATGTTTACATAGCAGCCTTTTAGGTTAGATGTACTGAACGATTCAGTTTTCCATAGAAGTAGTTTACTGTACAATTCTTAGGACAACTTAAGTCCACTATATGTAAAAACTGTGGTTTTGTGCAATTTTATGAGGTTGGCACTTTTTCTCTTTACAACCCCTTTGAAATTTTTTTTTTCCCCTTGTGCCATTTGTTTTTTTAAATTTTTTTTTTTTTGTTCTTTTATTTTTTTTAGGGATTAGGTAAGACATTGCAAACAATTGCTTTGTTGGGTTACCTTTAAACACTAAAGGAAACATTAGGTCCACAAATTTGGTGTTTGGGGGACCCAAAAATCAACCTTACAAAAAATGGGGTGAATGAGTTTAAACGCTGGGTCCCAACACTTTGTGCTGTTTGTCTTATTGGTGATAAAGACGTACGGGTACGTATTGTACAAGAGCAGAGTCAAAGTGTAATAAATAAAGCTTTTCTCTATTAAGATACAGTTGTGCTCGAAAGTTTACATACCCCGGCAGAATTTTTGCTTTCTTGGCCTTTTTTCAGATAATGTGAATGATAACACAAAAACTTTTTTTCCAAATCATGGTTAGTGGTTGGGTAAAACCAAATTTATTGTCAAACTAAGGGTTTTTTCTTTTTAAATAAAAATGACAAAAAAAAATTTTAAATGACCCCGATTTAAAAGTTCACATACCCTGGGATTTTGGCCCGATAATTGAAAGGAAATTGACACAAATGGTTTGACCTAAAGGGGAAAATCCTCCCTGTCACATGGGTTTTCTTGTAATTTAGTGTGTGTGCCCTAAAAGCTGAGTAGTTTCTGGGATCCCGACAGACTCCTTTCATCTTTTATTCGACCACTGACGTTTGGGTTGTGGGGTCATGGGGAGAGCAAAAAAAAATTGTTTAACGGCTTTCGGGGAAAAAATAGTTGGAAAATGTAATTTAAAAAGGAAAGAGATACAAAAAAAATATCCAAGGAATTTTAATGACAGCAGGGAAATGTTCCAATTTGATTAAAAAATGGAAAATCAGGGGCCCTTTTTTTAAAAAAAAAAACCAACGGTCAGGGAGACAGGGAAAATTTTTTGGGCCAAAAGTGCCAGGAAAATTGTTCGGGATGCAAAGAAAAAAACCCCCAAAAGAACATCAAGCTGAAATACAGGCTCTGAAAACTAGGGGGGGTGTGGTGTTTTTAAAAATTTCACAATAAGGAGGCACTTGAAGAGAAAAAGGGCCCGTTGGTCGAGTCGCCAGAAAAAAGCCAATTTCTGCGCAAAATGCCACAAAATATCTCACCCCAAAAATACGCCAAACAGCACAGAGACAAGACTCAAAACTTCTGGAACAAAAGGGAATTTTGGGGGTGATGAGAACCAAAAAACTAACTTTTTCGGCCACCACCATAAACATTACATTTGGAGAGGTGTCAACAAGGCCTATGATGAAAGGAACACCATTCCTACTGTAAAGCACCGAGGTGGATCGCTGATGTTTTGGTGATGTGTGAACTACAAAGGAAACTTGCTCAAAGTTGAAGGAATTGATAATGTCAGTCAGCAGTGCTCAAACAGTGATTAACAAATGGAAAATCAGGGGCTCTGTAAAAACAAAATCACGGTCAATTTTGGCCACAGCTGCCAGGAAATTTGTTTGGGATGGAAAGAAAAACCCACAAATAACATCAGCTGAAATACAGGACTCTGAAAACTAGCAGTGTGGCTGTTTCAAGATGCACAATAAGGAGGCACTTGAAGAAAAATGGGCTGCATGGTCAAGTCGCCAGAAGAAAGCCATTACTGCGCAAATGCCACAAAGTATCTTGCCTACAATACGCCAAACAGCACGGAGACAAGCCTCAAAACTTCCGGAACAAGGTAATTTGGAGCGATGAGACCAAAATCTTTTTTGGCCACAACCATAAACTTTACATTTGGAGAGGTGTCAACAAGGCCTATGATGAAAGGAACACCTTTCCTACTGTAAAGCATGGAGGTGGATTGCTGATGTTTCGGGGATGTGTGAGCTACAAAGGCACAGGAAAGTTGGTCAAAGTTGAAGGAAAGATGAATGCAGCACATTATCAGCAAATACTGGAGGCAAATTTGCACTCACCAGCCCAGAAGCTGCGTATGGGACGTACTTGGACGTTCTAACATGACAATGATCCAAAACACAAGGCCAAGTCGACCTGTCATTGGCTACAGCAGAACAAAGAGAAGGTTCTGGAGAGGCCATCTCAGTCACCTGACCTCAATATCATTGAGCCACTCTGGGCAGATCTCAAGCGCACAGTTCATGCAAGACAGCCCAGGAATTTACAGGGGGCTTTTTCCCCAAGAAGAATGGGCAGCTTTACCATCTGAGAAAATAAAGAGCCTCACCACAACAAACCACAAAAGATTTCCCAAGCTGTCATTGATTTTAGGGGGGGGCAATTCATGGTATTAAGAACTGGGGTATGTGAACTTTTGATCAGGGTAATTTGGATGTTTTTGGTTGTCATTATGATTTAAAAAGAGAACACACAGTAGTTTCACAAGAACTGGCTGCACCCAACCACTAACCATGAGTGGAACAAAAGGTTTTGTGTTATCATTCATATTCATTTCTCTCTATCTCTCTCGTCGGCTGGATTACACGGAGATATTTATCTTGTATCAGACACGACATCTTAAAGGGAACCTGTCAGATGGTTTATGCTATCTTAAAAGCAGGATGTGATAGAGGGAGAGAAGCTGAGCTTTGTCATGTAAAGGTTTATATGATTTGATACTGAATTTATGAGTAAAAAGCGAAGAAAATCTGTAAAAGTAAAAATGAAAGTACTGCTGACCCCACCCACATACTGTGATTGGCAGTTTACTGTGTATACACACTGATACAGAGAAAGCTGTCAATCACGGTATGAAGGGGGGGATAAGCAGGACTTTTATTGTCTAATAAGGAGTCAGTATTTACTCTGCTTTTTACGGAAATCCTGCTCCAAATAATATAAACTTATATATCACAGAGCTCAGCTTATCTTTCTCTATCACATCCTGCTCTCAGAGTGAGAGAAGCATAAATCACCTGACAGGTTCCCTTTAAATGTTAGTTGTATAAAGTGTAAATCAAGTGATTTATCAGTAGAAACATGACAGGTATGTGGCATGCAGAGGATTCCTTACTCCTTTTTCATTTGTCCCAATATACCCATAATAGTAATAAAGAACACATGCAGTCAATTATTGCACTTTTCCACAAATATCCCTTTATCATACCAGGGGTAAAGTGTATATTGGGATAGGTCCACACCTGCATTGTTATTTCTGTTTTTCCATTCCGTCATAGGAACAGAAAAATAACAATTATGGCAGTGTCAGATCCATTACATGTTAGACACCAGCACTGCCCGACAGACCCTATTGATTGGAAGGGAGTCCGTGGGGTGTCTATCATGGTATCCGTCATTTTTTTATGGAATCTGTGACAAAGACTCCTAACGGAATATGCGATGCAGGTGTGATTCGGGCCTTAGGCATCAGAGATTGAGAAAAAAAGAGAATGGCAGGCACACTGAAATAGCGCAAAAGTGAGAAGGGAACAGCTTGGTGGCCTAATTTCAATATCTCCTGTTACATTTCAATGTACTTTTTGGCCTCCACTGGTCTAGTTAATGAATGAGAGATGCTAGTATTCACTTTAACGGGAACCTGTCTGGTCGTTTATTCTACCCTATCTGAGAGCGGGATTTTATAGAGGAAAGAAGCTGAGCTGTGTGATATCTAGGGTTATAATAGAGGAGAGAAGCTGAGCTCTGATATCTAGGGTTATATCATAGAGGAGAGAAGCTGAGCTCTGTGATATATAGGGTTATATGATAGAGGAGAGGAGCTGAGCTCTGTGATATATAGGGTTATATGATAGAGGCAAGAAGCTGAGCTCTGTGATATATAGGGTTATATGATAGAGGAGAGAAGCTGAGCTCTGTAATATATAGTGTTATATGATAGAGGGAGAGAAGCTGAGCTCTGTGATATATAGGGTTATAAAGATAAGGAGAGGTGCTGAGCTCTTGAAAATAAGGGTTATATGATAGAGGGAGAGAAACTGAGCTCTGTGATATATAGGGTTATATGAAAAGAGGGAGAGAAGCTGAGCTCTGTGATATATAGGGGTTTTATGATAGAGGGGGGAGAAACTGAGCTCTGTGATATATAGGGTTATATGATAAGGAGAAAGCTGAGCTCTGTGATATATAGGGTTATATGATAGAGGGAGAGAAGCTGAGCTCGTTGATATATAGGGTTATATGATAGAGGGAGAGAAGCTGAGCTCGTTGATATATAGGGTTATATGATAGAGGGAGAGAAGCTGAGCTCTGTGATAAATAGGGTTATATGATAAAGGGAGAGAAGCTGAGCTCTGTGATATATAGGGTTATATGATAGAGGAGAGGATGCTGAACTCTGTTTTATATAAGGTTATATGATAGAGGAGAGAAGCTGAGCTCTGTGATATATAAGGTTATATGATAGAGGAGAGAAGCTGAGCTCCATTAAAATGTAAAATGTGGTGTTTTCTCAGTTCACATTCATGATGTTCACATTTCTTATGTAAACCAGGCCGCTTTTATACGAGATGTCATGATGCCAGGAGAATGGGATGTTTGTGTTACATCCTACGAAATGGTCATAAGGGAAAAGTCTGTTTTTAAGAAGTTCAACTGGAGATACCTTGATATTGATGAGGCACACAGAATAAAGAATGAAAAATCTAAGGTCAGTGCTGTGATGAAGTGTATAATTCAGACAGACAATAAATTTAAATCTTAACTACATTAATTTCCTATTAATTTCTCTTTTAAGCTTTACTTTTTATCCTCTAGACCTCTCTAATTTACTGAAAGGAAGCTGTTATTATTTGTCATGTAACAAATACAGCGGAGCTGCAGCCCGGTCACAGGTCTCTTTTTCTACAAGTCTGCTAGCACACATTCACACTTGTCTCCTTTCCCTGTTAGCAGAAGGAGAGAAACTTCCTGCTGGAATCAGGGCTGATGTTACTGTAAAGACAAGCCTGTATAGTCACACAGAGACAGCTTGTAATTTCCACTTTAGGAGAGACATCAGCATGGAGCTGCTGTGGGCTGCAGTAATGAACGGTTTCTCCTGCTCTGCCCCCATATTGAAATGAATGAAGTGTGCAGCCTTAAAGACAACCTGTCAGCTACTTTATGCAGCCCGAACAACAGGAAGCATGAACTAGCTGCAGGTTACCCGATCATACCCCTGTGTGTTTTACCCTGAAATGATGTGGCGTTCCTGGGTAAAATACCCAGTGAAGTTGTGCTGGGTGCGGGGAGATGAGTCCAATGTGAGGCTTCTCCCCGCCCCCTCAGCTTGACTAACGGCTCTCTCCCTACAGACAAACATGGGAGAGAGCTCTCAGTCAAGCTGAGAGGACGGGGAAAAGCCACACATCGGACCGGGCTCAGAGGCTTCTTCCTGCACCTAGGACAACTTGGTGTTCTACCTGGAAACGCTGTAGCGTTTTGGGGTTAGGCATGGTTCACACAGCAATAATTGCGACGTATTTCGCCCGCAATTACCCGCGGCTTGGGGCGGGGGGGGGTTTGGTGGCACCCCAGGGCCCCCTAAAAAAAAATTCATTTTTATGGCGCGATACGCTGGAATAATTGACATGCCCTTTCTCTCCCCCCGGGCGTATTGTCCGAGCGGGGAAGGGGAAAAGAACCCCATAGTTCTAATGAAACTGGGGAAATTCCCGTAATGACTGGGACGACTCGCCCCGTATTAGCGCAGTACGGCGTGAAATACAGGGCGAGATACGTCCCAGTTTAAGCCGTGTGAACATAGCCTTAAACACACAGGATTAGGATTGGTAACCTGCAGCTATTTCATGCTGCCTGTCGTTCAGGCAGCATAAAATAGCTGACGGGTTCCTTTAAATGAATAAAGCTGGCAAAAAGCATAAAGCTTACATTTTAATTCTTGATTAGACACTTGAAGTTACACGCTGATGTGCAAATCCTAAAACACTTTAAAGGAGTATTTGCATCTCCTAACTTCCAGCTTCTGGCCAGTTGGTTGTTAGCTGCAGAGATCAGATAGGTGGCTGCACATGCACAGATCTCTCTGTTCTCTTGTATGGGAGTTTCAAATACAGCTGAGAAAGTGTGCTTGGCTGTATTTAGAGCTCCCATAGAGATAAATAGAGAGTGCTACACAAGCCCAGTCACCTCTCTGTTCTCTGCTGCTGGAAGACAGGGGATGGAAATACTCCTTTTAATAGGAGGTCTGCTTAGAAATCTCATCGGGACAATATTTGCCCCCCTTTTAATTCAGGCTTTTGTAAGACTAGAACGGAGATAATTTCATTTTAACATCAGACAACAGAAAATATAAAAATTTAATATGTGGCTTATTTTGATAAAACACAACCAATTTTCCAAATATCTATTTTACTACATATAGTTGAAAACAAAAGTTTACATACACTTTATAAAAAGACACATATGCGTGTTTTTCTCACTATCTGACATGGAATCAGAATAAATTTTACTGTTTTGGGTAATTAGGAACCAAAATTTTTTTATATTCGCCAAATCCCTAGAATAATGAGGGGGAATTTTTTAAGGCATTTTTTTACTTTCCAAAGTCAAAATTTTACATACACAAATTACTGTGCCTTTTAAACAAGGGGGGAAACCAATATGATGACCCCATGTCTTTGGAACTTCGAAGGTTTATTGGAAACATCTGAGTTAATTTAGAGAACACCCGGGGGAGATTTTTAAACACCCCAAAACACACTCTTTTGGAAACATCAGGAAAGTCAAAGAAAAGCCAAATTCAGGAAGACAATTTGGACTGCACAAGTCGGGACTCCTTATGAAATTTCCCAGATCCCTAAGTTGCCTTTTTCACTAAAACAAAAAATTTACACAAGTACAAACAAAGGGGAATGCCCAACCATCATACCGCACGGAAGGAACGGGTTCTTTCCAAATGAGTGTGTTTTGGCTACAGGGCATACAACCCAAAGCAAAAGACAAAAGAGTTGGGGGAACGGGAAAATTTGTTCTTACCACATGGAAACGAGTACTGTATCAACAGGGCTGAAAGCCCCTCTCCAGGAAGAAGTTATTACTCCAAAAAAAAAAAATATAAAACCAGATTAATGTTTGCAAAAGCACACAGGAAGAAAGACTTTCATTTTGGAGACAGTCCTGTGGTTTTTGGAACTAAGATCAACTGTTTTTTGGCCCTAAACCATTGTTATGTAAGGAGGAAAAAGGGAGAAGCTTTGAAGCCTAAGAACACCAGCCCAATTGTGAAACACGGGGGTGGGCAGCATTATGTTGTGGGGTTGTTTTGCCAGGAAGTTAAAGCTTGGGTGGAAATGGGTATTCCCAATGGTCAATCACCTGAAGCATACTGCTAAACTGGTTACAAAGTGGCATAAGGATAGCCAAGCCAATGTTTTGGAGTGGCCATCACAAAGCCCTGAATAGACTACAAAATGTAAAAGGCTGTGCACTCAATATATATTTTAAAAAACGTAAGCATAGGTGCACATAAAAAGGAAAAGAATACATTAATACATAAATCAGTGGCAACAAAGCTAAGAAAAAACCTCAAGTTATATGGAAAATAGGAAAATGTTTTACAGTAAGGAAAATATAAAAAACCTGGGACTCTATTTTTTACAGTATTTATAAAAGTTTGTATTAACTCCCCTCCCAACACGTAAAGGGGGTTCCCAGAGAGGTGACCCCCTACACTAAACATGTTCCCTTTCTAGGGCCCATTCAGACTGCATTTCCCCCGAGTGTAGGAACCCGCATTAAATTTAAACCCCTGCAGGATTTAAAAAGGTGGTGGGGGCACAAGCCAATGAGATTGATCCCAAATAGACTACAAATGTTAAAGGCTGTGCACATCTAATATATACTTTGAAAACGTAAGCATGTGCACACTGAAAGGGGAATAACATAATCTAATACAAAATCAGTGGCACACTAAAGACTAAGTAAAACCTCAAGTTATTAAAGGAATATAGGAAATGCTTAAGCTAAGGAAATATGAAAAACCTGGGACTCTTAGTTTACATTTTACATTTTGTAGTCTATTTGGAATGGCAATCTCCTTGGCTTGCTGCACTCAGCCCCCTCTTTTAAATCCGTGCAGGGTTTAAATTCCCAAATTTCAGGTTCCTATCACTCCTGGGGAAGTGGCAGTCTGAATGGACCTCTTAGCAAGGTAACATGTTTTAGTGTAGGGACTCACCTGCTCTGGAACCCCTTGACGTGTTGGGAGGTGAGCTTAATACATCTTTGAATCAAATACTGTAAACTAAGAGTCCCAGGTTTTTCATATTTTCCTTACTGTAAAGCATTTCCTATATTCCTATATAACTAGGTTTTACTTAGTCTTTAGTGTGCCACTGATTTATGTATTAGATGTATCACAAAGCCCTGATCTCAATACTATTGAAAATGTGTGGGCAAAGCTGAAAAAGCAGGTGTGAGCAATGTGACCTACAAACATGGCTCAGTTACACCAGTTCTGTCAGGAGGAATGGGCCAAAATTCTTACCAATCTTTGTGAGAAACTTGTGGACAATACAGTGTACTGGCAATGCTACCAAATACTGATAAAATGTATGTAAACTTTTGACATTGCAGAAAATAATAATAATGCCTTAAAAATTATCTCTGTCATTATTCTGGCATTTGGCAAATATAAATACATTTGTTGATCTTAATTGACGTAAAACGAGTAAGGTTTATTCTGACTCCATGTTGGATAGTGAGAAAAACATGCATAGGTGTCTCTCTATATGGTGTATGTAAACTTTTGCTTTTACTTGTACGCACATGTGTGTGTGTGTGTGTGTATATAATAAATATATATATATATATATATATATAATATTTAAATATATATATATTTTAAAAATAAAATATATGAAACTGTCAAGCTAATAATAAATTAAGATGTATTGAAAATTTATGAAAATCAGACATTGTTTTTTAATTGTGATTTTATCGAAAAAGAAAAAAAAGAAAGCTAATGAAACTGTCTTATACAAACATGATGGTACCCTTAATATTTTGTTGCACAACCTTTAAGCAATTACGGCAAACGATTTATGTGACTCTCAATGAGACTTCTGCACCGGTCCACAGGTATTTTGGCCCAATCCATATAAGCTGTCTCAGGTGTAAAGGTGCTTTTTTGAGAATGCAGGTCTCAGCTCCTTCCACAGACGTCCAATAGGATTTAGATTATGGCTCATAGATGCCACTTCAGAATAGTGCAATGCTTTGCTCTTAGCCACTCTTGGATGTTTTTAGCTGTGTGTTTTGGGTCATTATCCTGTTGAAGGACCTGCGACTGACTCCAAGATTTCTGATGCTGGGCCACACATTTCTCTCCAAAATACCTTGATAGTCTTGAGATTTTATTGTAACCTACACAGATTCAAGACACCCTGTACCAGATGCAGCAAAGCAGCCCCCAAGCATAACCGAGCCTCCTCCATGTTGCACAGTAGGTACAATGTTCTTCTTTGTATACTTCATTTTTGTGTCTGTGAACATAGGGTTGATGTGACTTGGCAAAAAAGTTCAATTTTGTCGCATCTGTTCAAAAAACATTTTCCTGGAAGCTTTTTGGCGTCTCAATATGCGTTTTTGCCAATCTCAGTCTCGCTTTTTTATGATTTGCTTTCATTAGTGGTTTCCTTCTCAGTCGCCTTCCATTAAGTCCACTTTGGCAAAGAGAGCAACAGATGGTGCATTCTGACACCTCTGATCTCTTTGGAAGTTATTCTGGGCTCTTTGGTTACCATTCGTCTCTCTTCAGCTTATCATAAATTCTCCTCCTGCGGCCATGTCTGGACCTTAAACTTCTGAATAATATGTGCAACTGTAGTAAAAGAAACATCATACTGTTTGGAGATGAACTTATAGCCTTTACCTAAACATGTTTGTCTATATTTTTCTTTCTAACCTCCTGAGACAACTCTCTTCTTAGCCTCATTTGGTCCATGTTCAGTGTGGTACATACCATGGTACCAAACAGCACAGTAACTACTTCTTACCCTAAGATACACAGAGTGAGTGATTACTAGATTGAAGACACTTGTGACGCTTATTACAGGACAGACCTTAGTTTGACCATATGGTCAAATTATTTTTAATCTTTTCTAGGGGTACCATCATTTTTGTGCAGGCCAGTTTCATTGGTGTTTTCTTAAACATTTTTCGGTTGAACCACAATTCAAATGCTATGTCTGTTTTTTAATAGTTGATTTTCAGTAAATGTATGTGTGTATGTATAGATTAGTGATAGATATACATACGTGTAACAAATGTGTAATTTGGACAGCACAGAAAGTTCCTTTATGTTGTCACTTTCAACACCCTCTAATTCATCAGAGCACCTCATGGAAGCAGCCTCACCTCCATCATCCAAAGTCCATAAACGATTGTAATAGGTGTCAGCATAGGTATGTAGGTGTTTTTATTCATAAAGAATCCCAGTACATCAAAAGGCAACGTTTCGACCCAACACACAGAGTCTTTTTCAAGCTTGAATAAGACTCAGTGTGTTGGGTCGAAACGTTGCCTTTTGATGTACTGGGATTCTTTATGAATAAATACACCTATGCTGACACTTATTGCAATCGTAGATATACATACACAGTCACACACACTCGCACATATATATGTGTGTGACTGTATATGCATGTGTATATCTATCTATCATTAATCTATACATACACGCATACATTTTGGAAAATGAAATGTATCCAACATTTATTTATAGGGTTGTTCACCCCCTGATTTGGGCTGTGAATGGGAACCTAAACACATATGTGATCAGAGCCTCACCTGACAGTGAAGAGCGATTGTGGGAAATCAGAACATTTTACTATGGTGGTTTTCCCCCACTGTCATCCACTTTTTAATTTTTGGGAAAAAATGCGGGATTTCCCTTTTTTGGATCCCCAGTACAGTAAGTCAATGCGAAAAAGGCAATAAGGGGCATTTTTGCCCCCCGGTTCAAACTGCTGCTCGGCAGGGAAATAAAACTCCCCCTTGGTTCCTAATGGGTTGAGTGTGAATAAACAATGCCCAAACTGAAAAAAAAATGGTGAGTTTTTTTTGGTACAATTCGAAATGCATTAGATCAGTATGCAAAGTTACAAAACTAAAAAAATCAATGTACAATTGGTTAAAAAATGACCCTTTCCTGCTGTGAATGTATTTATTTGTGCTACATTGCTGTTTATAGATGTGATTCAATGAGAGAAATATTTAAAAAAGCAATAGACTCCAATGTGTTTATATCTGCTCTATTCTTTAGCTATCTGAGATTGTTCGAGAGTTTAAGACCACTAACCGTTTACTACTTACGGGCACACCACTTCAGAATAACCTCCATGAGCTGTGGGCATTACTCAATTTCCTTCTACCTGATGTTTTTAACTCTGCAGAAGTAAGTTTTTCTTCTTTTCCTAGTCAAATTCATGTATGTCTAACAGATAAAAAAAAATGCTGTAATTATGTACTGGTTACAAAATATATTACAAAATGTTGTCCTAACAGTTAGAAAGTGTAGGGATGTAGCTGGATCCTCCATCTATCACCAGTCATTTATTTTAGTGAGGTCCTCACAAGGGTCAAAAGGAGTTTATAGGCTTTAAAGGGGTTGTCTCACTACATTGATTCATCTTACTTCAGTCCTGTTTTCTTGGTTTATACTTTGAATTCAGGGACGTGTTTACTGGCTTCCACTAGGCTGCAGTAGAAGCCAGGTCTGTAGCTATAGCAAACAGCACTGGCAGCCTATCAGGAGAGATAAAACAGGTCTGTAACTATAGTGACCTGATGAGCTGATGCAGCCCATACAAGAGGGGATATCTCAGAATAACTAGGACAATGTTAATGGACATATATTGCAAAGTGACTTGTTTTTGCAAGTTCTTTAACATAAAATGCAATCCTTGTTACGACACAACCCCTTTAAGTCCCAATGTGCATTTTAACCTTTCCCCCATATAGTTACTGCAACTGTTCTCGCCTTTGCTTTATATCAATTATTTAAACATCAATTCCTTACCGAAATGATCACAATGTTGTCCTGTGTGTGCAGAAGCGATCAGATAGACTTGTGGGGCAGTCAAGCTGGCTCTTTCCCTGCCATCAGCAGAACACAGGCTGTTATATGTGGTGGGCTGTATTCTGCTGATAGCATAGTATCTAACATAGACAATCACAACACATTCTGGAATAATGTAAGAACTCCTGCAATCACTTTTCTTTTTTACAAATTTGGCAGGTTTCTCATGTACCGTGAGAAACACAGTTTTCTTAATAAAACTGCTGGTGTCTGCTGACTGGTTGCAGGAAAGCTATTGGAAATTTTGATTTTGTTGTGACTTTTCTGCGCTAGATTTTGACTAATCACCATTATAAAGGAAACATATTAGGGAATTACTGTCTTCAGTTCCCATATGTATGTGATTCTTCAGTTAACCAGAGGTGAATATATACTTCAGATCTGGCTAGGTATTGAGCAAGAGCCATGTATTTAGTGCATGGATGAAATTCTGTTGTGTGAGAGAAAACCTTTCCCGGAGCAAGCTTTGATAATGGCTTTGCTAAGTGTTTACTGATCCTCTGATAACACCCATGGAATTTATCAGTTTTACTAGTGTATTGTTGATATCTTGTGTCTTGTCGTTTCAAGCCTTGAGGTGGGCTCTTAAAGCTCTAATCTCCAACTACCTGTGGAAATTGAAATTTTACCCCATCCGGACAGGGGAGAGACAGAAGGCAGAGTCATCGGTGTGGGCTAAATGAGGTCTGCTCAGGGAGTGATCCTTGGGCTAGGTCTACACTGCATAGGTCAAAAAGCTTGTCGGAAACCAAATCCTAAAAACCACTTTGAACCCGAGTATTTTGTCAGTTGTACAAATCAGCTGGATTTCCGACCATTTTTTTGGTGGTTTTTAGTTTATTGTTGAGGTTTTTGGTGTGGTTTTTTTGGTCCGTTTTTCAGGCGTTATGGGGAAAAGGGTTCTCCGTCTTTTTTTTCAAAATTACAAAAAAACCAACGAAATCTGACAGAAAACTGGGCTGTGTAGACATAAAAAATTAACTTCTTTAGAAAAATTTTTCCGCCGGACTCTGGCGGGATTTTATGAAAATGTTCCAAAAACCACCAGTTTGAAAACGACCAGAAAAAAAAAGACCTTTTGTAGACAAAGGTCTTTTTTGTTTTAAAAATTCTATGTGAAAAATTCTCCTTTCACATTTTCAGAGGTTTCAAAACAAAAAAACCACTGAAAAATTTGGACAAAAACATGTCTGTGTAAGAAAAAGGGCAAAAAAACTGTAGGATTTTTGAATCGAGTTTGATCAAAAAAAACCATTTTCCCGACGAGTATTTTAAAATGTTTTACCAAAAACAAAAACAGTTTTAACTCTGTTTTCGTTTTTTGTCCCTGATTTCTGCACTGATTTTGGCCCAGATTTTCAGTCGGTTTTCAGATGGTTTTTCAGTTGACTTTGTAGCATATTGTGTAGTTCATTCCTAATTTGTGCAAGAAACCATGTGATTTTTTGTTATGCCCCCAAGTAGCCCACTCAAAAAGGCTACGTCTCCAGGGCAGAAAGAAAAAAAAAGGGAACCCCGGGCAAAAAGTTCTAGAAAAAAAAACCTTTCCCCGAAAAGAGGGTTTTTAATTAAGAAGGTTTTTTATTCTGAAAAATTATGTTTAATAAAATAAGGGCATTGGTGCGGGTTTGTTTTTAAAAAGGGGTTTAGTATTGGGTTATATTGCGGCAGAATAGCACCCTGCTGTGTTACATAGAAAACTTTAAATTGATATTTAAAAGACTGGCTTTTGGGTTTATTGGGGGTTTTCTAAAAAGGTTTAAGGGCTTCTAAGTTTTTTTTTTAAATTTTTGCCCTTCTAAAGATGAGACCAGGTTTTGGGTAATGGGGAAAGAAGAGGAAAGGACCCTTTTTTAGGTGGCCAGTATTTCGAAAAAAACATTTTTGATTTTATTTTTGTCCCGGAATTGAATTGTTCCCAATGAGCGGGTTTTGTTTCCACGAAGAAAGGGATTTATATATATTATTTTCCCCTAAATTTTAAAAATTGGGTTCTCTGTACAAGGGGTAAATTGATGACCTTTTTTTATCGGGTTGGCCCCCCTCTTTTTTCCCTTTCCCTTTTTATCTTTATTTTAATAAAAAAAAGGGGAATTAATTTTCCCGCACACATCGACCCCAAAAAAAAGTTGAATTTTTTAAAGTATCGAAATTTCTTTAATAATGATATTTTCTTCGGGTTGAGGAGTTATGGAATTGAGTATGAGGTTCCTTTTAAAGACCATAGGGGGCGCAGGGAAAATAAGATAGGACGGTTGCCTTTATTTAGTGTTGATAATCTGTTTATTTTAAAATTTTTTTTTTTCCCCTTGAAAATTTTAATGTTTTTCTGTTTTTTTCTTTTCCCTTTTAAAAAGGCACGGCCCGGAGTTTATGAAAAAGTGGGGAAGGGCCCATTAATAATGTCAGAGATATGTGTTTATTGTTTAAATTTTTTTTTGGAAAAATTTCAATAAAAATTTGTTTAAAAAAAAAAAAAAAAAATGTATTTTTAAACGTTTTTTTTTATTTTTTTATTTTTTTAAAGTTGATACTAAAGTTTATTAACTACCATATTTCCATTTCGACCATGGGGGAAGGGCCAAAAATTCCATATGGGTAAATTTAGGCGGATTTTGCAAAAAAATTGTTGGAAAGACGCCACTTTTCGAAACACAAAACCCACCCTTTTTTCCAAAAAAGATTTTAGAAAAAAATACCCTTTTTGAATTTTCTAAAAGATGCAAGATCCCAAAATGAAAAAAACTGACGCAAAACAGATTTTTTTTAAAAACTTTTTGTGTTTATTAAATATTTATTAAAATTTTTATCAGCCCCCCCATGCACTTTTTGGGTCCATAACTTTAGTGTTATGTTGCATAATTTCCCAAACCTAAAATTTCTTCCCCTTTATTTCCTTGTGGATCTGCGCTGTACTTCTCAGGCGCTACACTCCTTTACAAAGCTATGGCGCTCATCCCGCATTCACAGTTTGTCTTGCGCTTTTCTTTCACGTTTAAACTTTGTTCTTCTTCCCAAACCCTTTCATTGGTCAATATGCCAAGCCTCCTTCTCCCCTTTGGCCCCAAACGCATCAAAAGTGCTTTTGATTGAGGCTTTCGATAAAATGTAAACTCGTATTTTGATTTGGGTACCCTTTTTTCCAAAAGGAAATTAATGGGCTCGTGTAGATCCTTTCTTTTTTTGGGTATTTCGTCTTTCCCTCCACGCTTCCAGTCTCCCGCCCCTCCTACTATTGGTCAATTCACATTTCCCTCTTTCCTCCCACCTATCAGCATCCTCCACATTATAGTCTATGAAGCACATCACCTTATTCCCCTCACTGTAGGTCACAGTTTCTCTTGATTTTTTTATTGGTGGCCCTTGTATCTCCGCTTTTTCTCAACCCCAATCACCGTTGTTTTTATATTATCCTTTGTATCTCCCGCTCTTTACACCTTTAATTCCTCTTGTAAGTGTCTTTCACGGTTCGGTACAATTTTAGTCATTGGGTAACACGATAACCAATGGCTTCACGGTTTCTTTGATTTATATCTGATGTTTGTTCTAACAATTTTATCACTCGTGTCTGATGAAGCGCTGTCTCAGCGCAAAATGCGTTACTTTAGTGTTTTACAGTGGCTTAATACCCTTTGCTCACTGAACTCTCTTTTAAAGAATAAATAACCTTCTTAATTAATACCCTCATCTTCGAGAGAAGGTTTTTATCCTAGAACTGGGCGCAGGGTTTGTTTTTTGCTTTCTGTATCCATCCACTGCTTGTGCCCATCGCTGCAAACTTGGCTCCAGAGTTAAGAACCAGTGGCTGCCGTTCAGAGGCTCGGATAGAGCCGACCAAGTGCATATGAGTGTTGTGCCTCTATAGTAATTACGCACAAACATTCTTAGGTGAGCATACCTATTGGAATTCACTGTTTATTTTTGTTTTTACTGTACTTCACATAAAGCGCCCCCTCTTTGTTTTTTCTCTCCTTCTGTGTATAGAATTTAACCAGTATTTTACAATCAGTTTTCATTTTTTAACCACGTTTTTTGCGCTGATTTTGTGGTCAGTTTTCGGTGGATTATAGAACATGTTCTAAGTTTTTTTTTTTATCACATTTCGGATTTGAAAACCGACCTCAGAAAATCTAAGCTGTGTAGACTACAGCTAGGATTTTCTACTGAGCTCTGATTTACAGTCGGATTTTTGTGGATTTAAAATACTGAATCCACATAAAATTCTTCTAAAAACCAGTGCCGTGTAACGTAGCCTAAGCTTGCAGTAGCCATTTAGATTAGATTGCAGCCAGATGAGTCCTTTGATACATAAACATTATTTATCTTTATTTGTGTCTTCAATTTTATTTTTCTTCATTTTTATTGCTTAGATACACTAATTTCCAAATTTTTTTTTTAAGAAAAAGGCAAAGGGCCAAATAATGTTATAGGAAAAAAAAAATTTCAGGATTTCGTAAGAATGAAAAAAACTGCGTAACCCCCCACTCATATGGTCGAACCTTAAAAAATTTATAGAGAGATTACGTTTTTTGCCCCCCCATTGATTTAAAGAATGCCCAATTTTTTTTTTTTTTGCAAAACAGTCGGTTTTTGAAATCGATTAAAAAAAAATTTTAAAGCCTGTACACTCAGGTCGTTTTTTCTTGAGGTCTTGGGGATGGTTCAGTGGGTTTTTTAAAAAATTTTTTTCAAAATTTAAATTAGTGTTAAAAGGGGGCTTGAAACCTTGTGATAGATGGACTATGGATATGGCCCAAGGGAAAGGGTTTTCAGGTATTTAGACAGTTTTGGATTTGAAAAGTTGAAAACTGACTTTAACCTTCACATAGACTTTGATAGAAATTCCAAACAGTGTTTACCTGAGCCGGTTTTGGGGAGCCAGGCGATTTTTACACCCCGGATTCAAAAAATTGAAAAAGTCATATTGCCCGTTTTTTGGGCAGAAGGGTGTATTTGTGGTTGAGGGGAGGGCGATTGAAACAGTGACAAAATTGTCCCCAAAACCATGAAAAACCAAAATCCCGGCAATTTTTAAAAAAAAACCCAACCTTTTTTTTTGTCTATGGTGTGAACATACCCTTAGGGCATGCCCCATGCCGGTTTTCGGCCGTTTTTTCGGCGATTTGCGGTTTTGAAGACAATGGTGCTCTTAAAAAACCGTGGCGTCCCACGCGGGGGTTTTTCCCGCCCGGCTTTTTTTGCCCGAAAAAATTTTAAAAGCCAATTTTCCCTTTGATTTTTCGGGGGAAAAGTCTTGTAAATGTGAAGGGGGAGGGTTTTTCTCCCTTCCGGGGGAAAAACCGCCCCCCCCGCATGTGGGGAGGCCGAAAAAACAGGACACATACCGGCGGTTTTTCCCCCTTTTCCCCGGGGGAAAGCACCCTTGGCTGTTTTTAAATTGACAAATCCCTGGGTCCCCCTTCATACAAAAACCTTTTAAACAGGAATGTTAATTAGAAAAAAAAATTAACACGGGCCCAATCAAATTCAGTAAAAACACATTACATGTTTTCTTAGTAAGCATTTAAAAAAGGGGACTTGTTCGTTTCTTGTTCGGGGTTTCAGCATTGTGTATACGTAGATTTTGTATCTTGAAAATTTAGATTAAGGAGTGAAGTAGACGATTTTTGATTCTCTCATTTTTAACAAAAAAATTTCTTTTTATAAAGATCGTAAATAAAAATAAAAAAGTAAAAATTGGATTTTAATTTTAAATAAAAATAAATATTTATGTTAAAAATGGTCCCTTAGTCAATTTTTCAAAACAAAACCCTTAAAATAAATGACTTTATAACAAAAAAAAATGTCCTTTACTAATTCCTTTCCCCTTTTTTTGTTTTGTTGTATTGCTGTTTGGCTGTTTTTATTTTAAAGGGTGGTAATTTCCTTTTGTAATCATGTTCTTTACAGGACTTTGATCTTGGTTTGACACCAATAATTGTCTTGGGTCAGAATTTTCGAAAGTTTTAGCGTAAGTGTGGTGTTTTTTAGATGGGGAATGTTTTTTAATGAAAATGTTCTGACTTCTATGATATATTTTTGGTGTTAAGCCATTTTTTTTTCGTCGTAAAACTGGTTGAAAAAACTTCCCCCAAAGAAGGGGTCCAATTTATCGGGATAGTAAAATGCAGGGGAATGGAAGTTGCTGCAAATATAAGGGTCTTTTGTAATCGAGGGACTTTTAACATGTAGGGGGCGGTAAATGAAGGTTTACCAAATGCCCTTTCTGTTTTGATTTTGCTTTGGGGGAGATAAAGAAAATTTTTTAAGTGTGGTCTGTGAAAAAGCTTTTATAAACTCTTTAAAGACCATATCACTTTGAAAACAAATTTTTGATTTCGTACTTGTACATATGTTGAGTTAAAGCCCATGCTTTATGCATTGATTTTGGGTGGAAGAGTGCACGCACTGGATGGAATTTTCCCCCCCGAAAAATAAAATTTTTTCTCCCGAAGAACAGCAATAGGCGTTGTATCTCCTTCTGCATCTTAGAAGCCAGTAAACCTTTTGGGATGTGATGTCAGGAATTGACCATATTTTCGCAATTTTGGGAAAGGCTTTTTTGGGTCAGTAAAGCTAAAACCTCGTGATTTTCAAATGCGGTATCTGTCTGTCTGTTTTCTTTTTTCATGTGTTTTCCCTCTGAATCTATTTCTTGTCAGTTGTTAGTACTCTATTGTCTAATTTTTGTTGTCTATCAATCTATATTTCTCTTTTATTATTCGTTTCTGTTGTTATGATCTAACTAAAATAGGGGAAAAGCACATCCATAAAAAAAGGAAAAAAAAGAATGCAAGCGGAAAAGAGACCCCCGTCACAGGTCTAATTAATAAGTAAGGAAATGCCGCAGCACTCACAAATGGTGAAGAAAGTTGGCAGTGTTTATTATGTGTCCACTGGTGACTTTTTGGCTCCAAATGAGAAAGAATCATTTGAAGCCGAAATGTTGCCACTGGACATGTAATAAACACTGCCAACTTTCTTCACCGTTTGTGAGTGCTGCAAATTTTATCTATCTATCTATCTATCTATCTATCTATCTATCTATCTATCTATCTATCTATCTACGTACCTTGCTACTTATCCATCAATACACATACATACACGATCTCACATTTTTGTAAATATTGTATTATATCTTTTCAAGAGACAACATTGAAGATATGACACTTTGATACAATGTAAAGTAGTCAGTCCAATGCAATATGGAATGTATCTGCGACACTCACCACTTACTTTCTTCAGCCTTATTAGATATCTATGCACACGTGGCAGGAGAAGACACAACAAACGAATGGCCTACGGCCGTTTCATGTCGAGCTAAGGCTTTCTCAAGCTTTCTCATTCTATATCACATTGGATTGTGTTGGACTGTCACGGTTTACTGCTGAGCACCGGCATGCAGCGATCGGTTCTCTGGCCTGTGTACCGCATTTCTAGGAGAGAAAATGCCAAGTGAGTGGTATACCTTTTACTAGGAGGGGAGAGATATTTTTGGACCGCACATTCTCACAACATACGTTGATCTAATGCTTCTCAGCAAAATTTTTACAAAAATGAACAGGAGGTTCTTAGTATACTTTTTTATTTGGATGAGCACTCCTCCCCATTTGACCCAGGTGTTTTTAATTAGCAGTAGTCTGTATAGGGGTTGATGCTCTGCTCCTTTCAGTCTGCCTGCAGGGAGCCCTTGGAGAGGTGAGCCGTGTCAACCTCTCCATTTTTTTGGTGTTGGTGCTGTGTGGCGGCCATTGCTGCTGTGGTGCTATGCTTGTGGGGTGGTGCAGTCCAGAGCCGGGGGGCTAGGCCTGACAGCGGTGGTGCTGCGGACCACTGGGTTGTGCCGCTTGCATGTTTGGTTCTTGCTGCGACGATGGCCGCCATGCAGTGCTATATCCATTAGCATAGGGACCCACTTTAAAGAGGTCACCGTGAAGTGACAAGTGGGTCTATACGTTTTGATCAAAAACTGCTTGAGCAGCATGTAGAGAAGAAGTGTGGTGCTGAGCTCCTGCTAGCTATCCTGTCTATTACCTGGTTAGCAGACTGCATTTGTTCCCGGATCGCAGAGAAAAGAGAGTGGAAGGTGTCTGGAGCTGGCACAAAGCACTTGAGGTCAGAAAACAGCCATGACAAGGCGTGGAAAGGATCAACAAGGCAAAGGAGGAGCTGCTCCCAGCATGGTGCAGCGCATGGCAGCATCAGTGAACAAGACAGAAGTAGGAGCTAGGCTGGAGCGCTTTTCACACTCACCCAGTACCCAGCAAAGATCAGAAAGAGCTACAGGCATGCCACAAACACCAGGTACTCTGCCCAGCAGCTCACATAAAAGCAACATGGTTGCATCAGCCTCAGAGAGTCAGGCAGATGAGCAAGGGACAACCAGTGAGGCCCAGCAGGGAGCACAATCACACCATGTGCAGGCAGCACAGGACACTGAAAAGGAAAAAGCTCCTACTATGCAGGACCTGTATTCTGCCATCTCCCTGTGTAATACCACTCTGAACACTTTAACCATAGTTGCCAACTTTTGAAAATGAAAAAGCAGGAGATTTTAGACGGCGGCGCGCAGCGGCAAAAATTTGCATGGGCACGCCCATCTTTCCGGTCTGCCACGCCCCCTTATAAAAAGCCACACCCACTCCACCTAACTGCAGAACGGCTTTGGAAGAAAGCCAGGGAGATGCCCTTATTGCCAGGTAGTAACCCCCCCATAAGCAGGTAGTGCCCCTTACAGGCAGGTAGATGCCCCCTTGTAGCCAAGTAGATGCCCCTCTGTAGCCAGGTAGGTGCCCCACGTTGTGAGCCAGGTATGTGCCCCCATTGTTGCCAGGTAGTGCCCCCATTGTTTTCCCGGTAGTGCCCCCTCTGTTGCCAGTAGTGCCCCATTGTTGCCAGGTAGTGCCCCCATTGTTGCCAGGTAGTGCCCCTCTGTTGCCAGGTAGATGCCCCCTCTGTTGCCAGGTAGATGCCCCTCTCTTGCCAGGTAGTGCCCCCATTGTTGCCAGGTAGTGACCCCATTGTTGCCAAGTAATTGCCCCATTGTTGCCAGGTAGTGCCCCATTGTTGGCCAGGTAGATGCCCTCTGTTGCCAGGTAGTGCCCCCATTGTTGCCAGGTAGTTCCCCCGCTGTTGCCAGGTAGTGCCCCCTCTGTTGCCAGGTAGATGTCCCCTCTGTTGCCAGGTAGATGCCCCCTCTGTTGCCAGGTAGTGCCCCCATTGTTGCCAGGTAGATGTCCCCTCTGTTGCCAGGTAGTGCCCCCATTGTTGCCAGGTAGATACCACACTGTTGCCAGGTAGTGCCCCCATTGTTGCCAGGTAGTTGCCCCCTCGGTTGCCAGGATGTGCCCCCATTGTTGCCAGGTAGATGCCCCCTCTGTTGCCAGGAAGTGCCCCCATTGTTGCCAGGCAGAGCACCCCCCTATAGCTAATAAAAATAAAATAATAAAATCCACTCACCTCACCAGGCTCCTGCAGCGCTGCCAGCTCCCGACCGATCTCCTCAGCGGCGCAGGGGGATGTGAGAGCAGCCGCGCGTCACTCCCCTGCAGCCGCGCGTCACTCCCTCTGCGCCGCTAACCTGTATGTGCGGCGGTACACACCGGCGCCGGACATACAGGGGAGAAGGGAGGAGGGGCGATCCCTTCTGCTCCTCCTGCACAGCGAGACTACCGGGCGGGTGAAGCGGGCGCAGCGGCCGCTTCACCGCTGTAGGAGCGGCCCGGCGGCGCCAGAGTAGCGCACTAGCGCTACTCCGGCGCCGCGGCCATTTAAAGAGCCCTGCCGCCCCCGGGCGGGGGGTGGAATGCCAACTCCCCCCCCCGGGGGGGCAGGGGGGGACCCCCCAAAACCCGGGGACCCCCCGCCAAAAAGGGGAGATTTGGCATGATGACTTTAACTTCCCATATTGGGACTTAAAAGAGGAAAATTTTTCTTAGTGCGGCAGATATCGAAAAAATTATTTAACAATTGCAGGCAGCTGGGGAAAAGGGATAATGCTCTAGGAGCATTTCCCCCTCTTTTTAAAACCTTGCTCTGCAAAAAAATCATATTTCTACCCTTTTTTCCCAAAAGGTGGATGCTTGAAAATATCTCGCGGGAACAATCTGCATTGTAGGAGTCCCGGAAAAGGGGGGCCAAAACCCAGTATTTTTTTTGGGAAGCCGGGGCTATCAATTTTTTTGGGAAAAGACACATTTTCGGATTTTTTTTGCTATTAAAGGGGGCCCCAAATTGCGTCCCTTGCTCGGTTCCTCCTCCAGGAGGCCCCATTTCCGACCTATTTTATTTAAAGGAGGGGTTCCCCATTACACTTTCAGCCTGTCAGTTTCCCTGGTAATTGAACTGAGGGGCGTGCTAGCTTGTCTGTCCCCTTCTGCTCCCCCCTCCCCCCTCCCTTCAACACAAAGGCAGTTTAACGTAACTTCTATACTGGGGGGGGGGAGGGGGTTTGCTCTCAATTTTCACCCGTGTTGCCTGCCTGGGTCCTGTTTCAGGAAGGGCTGATCTATGAGTGAGAGGGGAAGGTGAAAGGGGTTTTTGTAATAGCAGAGGGGGATGCATGTTTTCCTAAATCCCCTGCTTAGCTTAAAGTTCCCATCACCAGCAAAAAAAAGGGGAAGGTGTTATTTATACTCGGATGTTCACAATACGGGAGGGGCATAAAGTACAAATGCCTTTTTCTGTAAGTAATTAGTCCCGGGCCCAAAGAATAATGTTATTTTAAAAAAAGAAGGGGCATTTTCCCTTTTCTTTTTTTCCATGGTAGGGGAAAAGGAGGAACCAGGTCACACAAAAGGGTTTTAAATCCGGAAGCGGGGCCCCCAGACCAGGGGGTCCTCCCCCCAATCCAAAAGAAATTCTGTGCGGGGGGGCTCTCTGCTCCGACCTGTCTTCAAAGGGATGATCATTCAGATTTAAACAGCCGGGAAGATAAGGATAAAACATGGGTTTTACTATAAGATTTGAAAGGTAAAGTGGGTAAACAAACGGGGCTAGCTAAAAAATCGAGGACATTTGAAAATTAACATAAAATTAAAAAAGTGCTTGTTTTTTAAAGTTTTTAAAATTAAAACCAATCTTTGGAGCAAAAAAAACCCCTTTTTGTATTCACAAAGGGGCAGAACGCTATCCTGAAAGCACCCGGGAAAAGTGGGACATGACTTTGATGGTCCCCGTGTAGGGTTTTTTCCCCAATTTTCTCGAGGTCAAAAACCCGCTTTTCCCAATTTATAGATTTTTAAAACGTCGATTTAAAGGACCCTGTCTGTTGTTTTCTTATATGTACCAGCCAGTTTAAAGGGTTTTTTCCCTTTTAAACACGACAAATTTTTTTGGGACACCCCCAAAAATGCCTCACTTGGCTAATTTGAATGAAGCAGGGGCCCTGAGGGGGACAAAGCCCCGGGATAAACATTTAAAACCTGCGACTTTTTTTTGGGGTTACTAAGCGTTTAAATTTTTGAAGTTTTTCATGTTTTTTTTTCCTTAGCAGTTTACTAGGCTATAAGATACGATGGTCTGTTGATATGTTATGCAAAAATTTTGCTAGAAAGGAGAAAGGGAAATTACAAAAGGGAAAAAAAAAAAAAAAATTTTTAGCTTATTTTAGTCTACCCCTCAAACTTGAGTGATGCTAAAGAGTTTGGGGAACCCCCGTTCCCTTGGCGGGAAAGGGGATTTATTTTAAAAATTTTTGTGATATTTCTACAATGGGGGTTTTAAAAAACGGTTTTTATATGGGGGGGTTTAAATTTTGGGGAGACGGGGACTATTGCTTAGGAACATTACAATCAAGGCTTTGAAAAAATTTGCCCCCGCGGGGGGATTTTATTGCTTTAACTTTTAAATTATGGGTCTTTTAAATTTAAGGGTTGGGGCATGGAAGTAAGAGGGCTTGGGGACCCCGAAAAGGCGTTTATGCTTTTAAACCCCTGGTTGGGGAAGGTTCCCCCGGCCCAATTTTTAAAGTCGGGTCTGCCCGAGACCCCCCTGACTAAAGAAAATCCCGGGTGAAAGAGATGGGTTTGGGCAATACCCCCTCGGTGTACTCCCACATTCTAGGGGGGTAAGTGTCCCAAATTCATAAAAGCCTTTCCTTTACTTTAATTTTAAAAAACGACCCAGATGGAAGTATGTTTATTTTTCTTTGGCAAACTCTCCCTTTAACCCCAGTTTTTAAATTGTAGCTATAAATACCCCTCCTCCGTACTCAACGAAATTTTTAAAAAAAAATACTAACTTTTTTTGGGAAACCCGGCCCCGGGAGCCCCCGGGTTTAATCTTGGATGTTTTTAATAAAAAATTTGCATCCAACGGGGACAAATTTCATGGGGGAGATATTGACTCCCAGGCCCAGCCTATTTCCCCTTTGGGAAAAAAATATTGATGGAGGTAGGTCAAGGGTGTATTTGGAGACTAAAACACCCTACGAAAAAGAAATACTCAGGTTATTCACCAAAACGCATCATTCACTCCAAGAATGACCTGCTGTGGCCTGGGAAACTCAATGCTCCCAATTTTAAAAACATTTGGGAAAAATTAAAACCGTTTTTTTTTTGGGACACCCCCATTTGGACGTGGTTGGGAAACCTGGGGCCGGGAGGGGTGGGGGTTTTCCAAAACAGGATGGCGAAAAAACCCCTTTCGGGGTGCAATTGATGGGGGGGCTCGATGGTAGCAAAATTTAAAAGGAGTTTTTTGACAATAACGAGGGAAAAGTTTAAAGTGGCATGGGGGGGATACCATGAAAAGCTTTGTAAGGGGATTTACATTAGAGAAAATTAGTAAAAGGAAAACTAAAACACTATTTTCCCCCAAAGTTTTTGCAGGATGGGGTTTCCCAAAGGAAGAACAGAATTTTCTTGATGACCCTTCGGTAAAAATGGGCAAAAACTGGGGAGGCGGGCCCAACGAACTTGGGAAAGAGCAGTTGATTAAAAATAGCAAGGATAAAAAGTTTTTTTTTCAGCAACGCTATTTGACAAGGAGGGAAAATGCGGACAATTTTCAGCTAATATTGTGAAATCCCCGCAAGCCCTCCAGTCCATTTTTGGGAGAAATTAAAATGGACAATGGGTCTGTAGTCCCGGGGGAAGCAGATACCTTTTGTTCTGCAAAAAGTTTTATAAATCCCTTTTTATACCTCGGGGGGGGGGTCGTGGAGACATTGAAGTTACTTGGCCCAACATTTACCCTTTCCCCTCTCTAAACAATGGAAGATAGTAATGCTCTAGAGCAAAAAAATTACTTTTGAAGAATAGAGGGTTTCTTTGTGCCAGGCCCCCCAAAAGAAAAAGCCCCAGGGAAAAGGGCGGGCTTCCCCGCTGAATTTTTTAAGCTCCCCAAAGGGAAAACCCTTTTTACCCCCGGGTTTCTGGAGGTTCCAGGGGGCAGTCCCAGGGGGGTCCTTGCCAATTCAAAGAGGGAAAATTTTGTACTGATACAAAACCCGAAAAGGGGGCTTCATCCAGGGTCCATCGCCCCATCTCGCTACTTTCCAAATGATTTTTAAGCTATTTGGCCCAAAAATAATTTCTAATAGGGTTTGCAAAGTCATAACAAGTGTCGTTCTTTAAGACCAGTCGGACTTTAAAGCCCAAAAAATAAAATGCCCTTTAAAATAAGAAGGGCTGTTTTTTTCAATTTACAAATGAGTACCGGGCAGACGGAGGGCAGGGGATTCTCTCATTGACGTGCCAAAGCTTTGACAGTGTGGGATGGGGGTATTTTGGGTTCCTGAGGAAAAAAGGGTTTGGGCCAACTTTCTTATCGGCCCGTTTAAAAAAGATTGTAAGGGAAAAAAACCACGGGCTTGGTCCCCGTTAAAGGCTTTATGGGCAGAAGCTTTTCCTTTCACAGAGGGACCCGACAGGGGGTCCCTTATTCCCTTTGTTTTTCCTTGGGCCCTTGAGCCCCCAGATTTCCTCATCAGAAATGCAAGGGGCATTACAGGGTTTAAACAGGGGGCTATGGAGGAGAGAATTTCCCCTCTATGCGGGCGACATCCTTCTTTTTGTGGGAATGTAAATTCCTTTTCTGGAAAACCAAAAAATGTCCCCCATAGAGGGTTTTGGGGGGTTTAAGAAATTTAAATTGGGGCAAAAATTTTTAAACCTTAAATTTCCCCTTGGGTCCTTCCCTTTAAGGAACATAGGTTTAGGAAAAATTTACCGACGTAACATCATTTAAATATTTAGGAATAATAATCACTTCCCCTCCCCAAGATTAATTGCCCACAATTGCTCCCCTACTTAGCAGATTGACCCAAAAAGATAAAAAGCATGGTTTTAAGAAGCCTTTATCATTATAGGAGAGGAAATTTTAATTAAAATGATTGCTTATTCCCCCCCCAGATTCTTACATTATGGTTAAATTCCCCCCAATTTTGGGGCCCTTTTAAAAATTTTTTAATAAAAATACACGACTCTTCCCGGGGGTTACTTTTGGGAAAAAGGGGGGAAAGCCCGGGTTGGGGTTAAATTATTTGCAAAGAGAAAAAATAGAGGGGAATTGCTAACCCGAAAAACTTGGCCTACTTTATACCTCAAAAATGGCAGATTTTGGGAGGGTGGGTTTCTAGGGAAAAGGGGTGGGCCCCCTAGGCAATTTTTAGCAAAATAGAAGCTTTATGCCGCATTTGAGTTTTTTATGCCGGATGCTGACAAAGCGGAACTGAATTTCCCTTAAAATCTTCCCACTCCCGAAAAATTTAAAGTATAAAGGGGTTGGGGTAAGGGAAGGATATTTTGGGGGATAACCCCTTTTTTTTTACCAAATATAAACCCCCCAAAGGTTCAATCCAAGCTTCCAGAAATTTGCAAATTGAATAAATTTTTGGGGATGGAATCATTTGCCCATTGTTTTATTTCCCCCAAAAATTTTTGATGGTTTTGAATGTTGAGTTTTACTCACCCGCAGGGAAAAATTTGACCTACTTGCGCCAAGTTTTTTACCAATATTTTTCAGTTGAGGCATGCCCGGGTTCCCAAAATCAAGTTCACAATTTGGGCTGTCCATTAAATCTGCCTCACCTAATAAATTTTGTTTGTGGGAAAACAGTTTACAAAAAGGGTTAATTTTTTGAAAGCATATAGTTAAAAAGGTGGAGGGGGTATATTTTTAAAAAAACAGCTTTCCCATTAAAGTGAAAAGGGGGACTCGTTGGCACCCATTAGTACAGAACAATGGGGTAGTGGTTTTTTACCTTTTCGAGATTGGTGCATTTAAATTTAGGGAAAAAAAATATTCACAGGGTTATGTTTTTTCCCCAGAGCTTATAAAACTTCCCCTTTCCAAACTATTTAAATGGGGGAAATTTGGTCAGCTTTCCGTGCTCACAAAGTGAAAGGAAGGGCCCCCGCTTTTTCACATGATATGGGGGTGCGGGAAATTTGGGGGAAATTCTGGGAAAAAGGGTTTTCCCCGTTTAAATTTGCAAAGTTTTATAAAATTGATATCCCCCTAGACCCACTAACTGTGTACTTGGGGGTTTTTTAAAAATATGGATTTTTATGTGGAAAAAAGAATTAGCATTTCCCCAAGGTTTTTATTTTGGCCAGAAAGTTAATTTCCTTTTGATGGGTTCAGTTTCTTCCCCCAACCATAACCGGGAATTTCGTAAACAAAATTTAAAAAAAGTCATCAAATTTTGGAAAAGGGGTGGATACTTAAAAAAAAAAATTCTCTGAGAAAAAAAAGAAAGGGATATGGGGCCCTTGGCTCAATTCCCCCGGTTTTCCTTTTCGTTCCTTATGCCCACATAATTTTAGGATTTGGGGCAAGGAATGGGGGGCATTGGGCCCTTCCCATTAGTGGTTTGTTGAAAAAAAAGGAGTAGACACTCTTGGCAAAATGATTCGTCCTTGATTAAAATTGCTAAAAAAACATGGGTACTGCCTTGGGTTTTGGGGGGATGGGTGGGATGGTTGGGGGTTTTTTTATGGTTGAACTAAACTGCTGAAAGGGACTTATCAAGAAAATTTTTGGTTTTGGACAAATTCATAAAAACTCCAGGGGTTTTTTTGTCCCAAAAAGAAAATGATTTTATATGTATGTTTTCCCGATGTTTAAAAAAAAATGGTAAGAGCCCTTCCCATTCTGTACTGCATTAATTTTTTAATAAAAAAATTTTCTGATTTAAAAAAAAAAAAAGTTTTACAAAAAAACCTCCTGTTCATTTTTGTATTTTAAATTTTTTTTGGGAAGCATTAGATCAAGGGAGTTGTGAGGAAAGTGCGGTCCAAAAATCTCTCTCCCCTCCCGTTTTTGATTACTGGGACCCCCCTCTTGTGGGTTTTAAAGTTTGTCATATACAGCTTGTTTTAAAAGGGGTAAATTTGGTGTGCCCTCAAAAAAAAACTCAACCCCACAACCATCAGAAAATGGACAAAATTTTGGGCCCAAAATGTTAATATTTTGTGTGGCCACCATTATTTTTTCCGGGACTGCTTAACTTTTCGAGGAAAGGGGTTCACTAGAGCTTCACCAGGTTGCAGCCAAGGAATCATCTTCCCCTCTTCCCTGACAAAATCACGGAGTGGGGGATGTTAGAGACCTTTTCGTCATCCCCCTTCTGTTTGAGGTCCCCACAGATGCTCAATAGGGTTTAGATTGGAGAAATGCTTGGCCCCCTCCAGACCCTTTTCCCTCATTTTCTTTACAAGGCAGTGGGCGTTTGGGGTGGGGTTTTTGGGGTCATTTAAACAAGTTGGAAAACCCCGTGGCCCCGTTTTTCCCAAGGGGGAGAACACGCCCCTGCTTTTGTAGTCAAATACAATTTGGAATTTATGGAACTGTAAACCCGATTTATGCAACCCCAAAAAACCCTGACCCCTCCCCCCACCAAAGCCCTTTACTGTACAAGTCACCCCTTTCCTTTTTACTCCTCACCTGGTTGGGTTTAGAAGAGCTTCTTTGTGGGGCGACAGCCATGGGGACCAATTTTTATGCGTGTGGTATGGTCTGGGGCACTGACAGGTGCTCTACCTGGTAAAACCCCTGCAGAATGCTGGCAGCACTCGTTGTGTTTTTTGAAAAAAACAATCTTGGGTATGACCCTGACATGTGCCCTCAACTCCTTTGTTCGAACCCCTGGCGGGCCTCTTCTTTTTGTAACTTTTTTGGGGCCCCTGGGGCTGCAGCTCAGTTTTAGGGGGTTTACATTTTTCCCTTTTTGGCCCTTAGTTATCTTTATGTAGAGCAACGATTCTTTTTTCATATCCTCAGAGTTCTTTACCCTGAGGTGCCATTTTAAAATAACTCATTAGTGTTTTAAGGTCTCCGGTGTGAACGGGGAGCAGGTGTGTTAAATTTGGTGTTTTCGCTCTCACACTCTATCATACTGGTCACTGGAATATCATAGTTACATATGATAGAGTGTGAGAGTGATAACAATAAATTTAACATAACTGCACCCCAATCAGACCTGAGACCTTGTAACACTAATGAGTCACATGATAACGGGGAAGAAAATTGGCAAATTGGCCAGAATTTGTCCATTTTCACTTAGGAGTGTACTCATTTTTGTTGCCAGCAGTTTAGACATTGAAGGCTGTGTGTTGAGTTATTTTGAGGGCAAATGTAGACTGTTATACAAGCTGTACACTGACTACTTTATATCGAATCAAAGGCCATGTTCACACGGCTTAAAATGGGCCGTATTTCGGTCCGTAATTACGCGCCGAAGTGCGCAAATTACGGGCTGAAAACGGCCCATTCATTACAGTAATCCACAGTTCTCATAGAGAACTATGGATTACGTCTCCTCTCCCTGCTCGGCGAATCCGTCGGGCGGGGAGATAATTGACAGGTCACTTTCTCGCGGCGTATACGCGCCGCTAGTAAGGATTGTCTATGGGCCGGCGAAGTGCCGGCCCCCCACTCACTCCCCCGCTCCCGCCCCCGGCCACACGGCGTAGTTGCTGGACGTAGTTACGTCCCGCAGTTAAGCCGTGTGAACCTAGCCAAAGTGTCACATCTCCAATGTTGTCCCATGAAAAGATGATATACAATATTTACAAAAATGTGAGGAGTGTATTCACTTTTGTGGGATACTGTATATACACTGGTATTGAAGATTTTCTTTTAAGATATTCTATAGTGTTTTTTTAAAAGGTTAAAACATATTTTATGGCAAGTAATAATAAATGAAGGCCTTCCTAATGTACGCAGTAATCTTACCACAGGTAATAACTGTAGAAAACCTGCAGCTGTCTGTAAATAGCTAGACCAAGGTTAAAAGGTTTTTCACATGAATTGTATCGCTATCAGCAGTTTTGTGATATGATCATATAATAGCTCCAGCTAAGCAGGTCCATATGTACTGATATCCCCGGAGAGCCCATAGCAGAAGTGTACATGAAGAGCTGGAGGATATATCATGGCGGATGTGACATCAGATGGATGATGTGTCCAGTGTTTTCATCACTTAATTATTTTTAACTCCACAAAATCCCTGTTTTTAGAACTGAACTAAAGAAGTAAATGACATTCTTAGTTTTAAAGAGAGGTGATTTTGGGGACTGCTGCATACGGGGGGACTTTGTTACACACTGATTCTTACAGACCATGAAACAAGATATTTGCATTTGGAGGAAATAGACGTTACTACAATACATCTGATTTTAAGGACATGAGACCTGGATGTTGTTTAGAAGAATAAAGAACATGAAAACATGAGTGAGGCACTCTCAAATTTAATTGTAACCTAATCAAATTTTATTTGATGGAAAATTATACTGCAACATTTACTTAAACCAAAAATAAACTGGTCCCATCATGGTATGATGGACCACCCACTCCTGCTCCAAAAGAAAAAAGAATCAAATTCTAATTCCCGTAACATACAATGATGGGTAAAACATATCTAAAAAATGAATGCTTACATGTGCTCAAAATACATAGGTACAACTGCAAAAAAAAAATTAGAACAATTTATACAAATTAATTAACCTCTATCCAAAGTCTAGACAGAAGTATAAAAACAATTCATGAACAAAGAATGCAGCATCTAGAACAGAGTGAGCAGATACAAAAAATATAGATGCAAACAGAAGACCATGAGTGGTGAACAAAACCAGTGTAGCTCCTGAAGCAGGGTACAGTCAAACCCAAAAATCATACATTTACTGCAGAGCACATAAGGGCATGTCCCCACGGCACGTGTTTTTGGCCGTTTTTTCAGCCGGTTTGCAGTTTTTCAGACCGCCTTAAAAACCGGCCGAAAATGAGCACGATGGTGCTCTATGGAAAACCCGTGCAGCAGTCCCCACTGCAGTGGTTTTCCGTCGGGCGTTTTTTCTGCCTGCGGTCCGCTCAAAAAACATTGTAGAAGCACAATCTTCTGTCCGGTTTTCGGACGGAATCTGTGCTTCTCAATGTGAAGGGGGAGGGCTTTTCTCCCCCCCCCCCCTATGTCCTATGCCGTGGGGATGCGCCCTAACTAGTCCATACAGATCCAGTTCCAATTTTAACATTGAAGTAAATGTATCTTTTGTTCCAGTCTGTAGACTGTCATGTTACATAGGACTAGTACAAAAGTGACACAGTATGGCTCATGGGCTACATGCAGCTTGCAGAGAAAGTCCTGTTGCCACTGTTGCGTATTGTGCTAGTAGAATTGGACATTTGGGTAATTTCTGCCTGAAGTTTCTTGTTGAACCCTTGATGTAGAGATAAGCAAAGACAGAGCCAGGATCATGTGTGTAAGTGCTGGTTGGTTGCTTAAATGTAAGTTCCTGTTATAGGAGTAGAAGGTAGTATAAGATAAGAGATTTTATCTGCTCTGAGTGCACACAGGTTTCTCTGGTTACAGCTCTGCTCTCCCTTCCTGATTAGACAGGGGTGGAATTCACCAGGATGGACAGCAGCTTGAAAACAGATCGTGCTATCTCTAATATACAAAGGAGATTAATTACTTTTGATTGTTTACTTTGAAGCTTTCCGAACTATAGATTACATCTCCTGCAATCATGTCCGTGCAATTAGAAGAGCTAGTACACTCATTCACTGTTATAGAACCACCCACAGCATAACCAGGAAGCGCCGGAAGTATGAGTCTGAAGCAGCCTGTGGCTCTGTGAAATAGCATGAGGAGACAACCCCTTTAATGATTATACTAAAGCCAAAATGATAGCAAATTACTTTTCATTTTATAATGCAATAGTAAAATTGCTCTCACAAGCAGTAACACATGAATAAAGTTCAGGGTTATGCAGAAACTAGTTATGTAAACTCTGCAGACGCTGGATCATTAGTCTCCGTGTATAATGATGGCAGCTTTGTTAAGCTGCTTGGCATCAGAACAGTTTCTTGCAGCATTGCACTTGCACTTGTAATCTGCTGATAGATCTGCTGATCTGTAGAACTAGGTTTACATGGCGCATATTTCCTTCAGAAAGATTTACTGTGTTACACGTGGAATAAATCTGATGGACCACCATTTTAAGGACACTTATTAGCCCAATCCAAAATGGCTAGTTCATGTCCTTGTTTCAGACTGAATATGTTAAAGAAACCTGGAGATAATTGCCATGCAATCCATTTTTTTCACGCATTGTGTAACACATAATATGATGCATAATGGAACACCATGGATGCATAAACTGGCATGTAAAATGCCTGCTGTACACATCAAAATTCAGGTGGAAAATGCTATGTGAGCCTATCCTAATGGGGTTCTTTAGCATGGACGTAATGTCGGCCCAAAGTACATTTTGAAATAATTTTGAATGCTGATTGTGAACAGAGAAATGCTAAATTTACTGTTATCATGTTGATGTGTTTAATAGTTTTATTGTTTTATTATAATTCTTTAGGTACACAAAAATATTAATGAAAGATATTGATATTCTGAATTCTGCTGGAAAAATGGACAAAATGCGTTTGTTAAATATACTAATGCAACTGCGCAAATGTTGCAACCATCCATACCTGTTTGATGGGGCTGAGCCAGGTCCTCCTTATACCACTGACACTCATCTTGTCTATAACAGTGGTAAGATGGTGGCTTTGGACAAATTGCTTCGAAAACTGAGAGAACAAGGTAATTACTAGGTGTTGTATTAGTTATTCAGAAACCGGACGCACAGCTTCAAAGGGGTTCTCCGGGACTATCTTTTTATTTGTTATTGGGCTCACAACTGTATTGTATTAAACTTTGTTATTCATACTTATTCAAAAGTGTTTAGCTGGTTCTGCTATGCAGAACCATGCAAAGAGACCAGTCCTCCTTTCCCCCATATCCTCTTCAACCCATGTGATGTTCATTGTTCACATGGCCTCACTGAACGTTACATCACACTCAGCGGGTGTGCTTTGAAACCAGGCTCAACTTAGGAACACTCCCCTGTAGTGGGCATGACCTGAGCAGAGAAAGATGTGGCTGCATTCACTCTTGTCAGTCTGTAATTTGAAAGTGAGTAGAAGTTAATTATATTACAGTAATTAAAGGGGAGGGGGAACTGTTTGTTTATCTTTGAGTCCTGGAGGCAGAGGACAGCAGTTCAGAGCTGTAGGGGTTATGTACTGCTGTCATGAAAATGATGACTGCAGTTCTGTACAGGTTACATAGTGACTCATGAGTCCTAGATATAATCATTATCATGACAGCAAGTACAGAGATTGGGGATTACACACTAATGTAAGCACATAGACTCTAGCAGTGATAACTGTGAAGAGAAGTCCTAAATTGCAATGCAGTCTGGGAGTTGTAGGAAAGAGATGCTGGAGAACTACTGAGACTCCCATAAGTAGGAAGTTTCACTGCATAAAGTGGAGCTTATGATAAATAAGGAGCAAAATAAAAAAAAAGAAACACTTGAAGGTAGTGGAATATCTTTTTCAATATAAATGCTGTTTATAATGTTCTATGAGCTCTTTAAATTGCCAGAAAACCCCTCAAAATAAAACACAGGTTCACAGAATAGACAATATCTGTGTCATTCATAATCTTTATATTTTTTTATACAGGGGGTGCCCTCTTGTTTTGAGCACACAAAGTCACACAAACTCAGTTAAGCAAAAATAATTTACCATAGATGACTTACTGCAGCGAAATATCTTATCTCAGAAACCATTGAAAATACTAAAATGGCTGAGATGATGTTCTGTGTCACCGTTATGATAATCTGTTAAATGTCAAAACAAAGCGTACCTCTTAGGTTATGTTCACACAGCGTGTTCAATATGTTTTTGATTCAAATAACGCATCCAAAAGTGCAGCGTAAAACGCAGCCAACACGCAGGTGTGTGTGTGGATGCGTTTTTGCTGCAGCAGAAACTCACTGTATAGTTTTAAATAGGGCACCTGCTGCATCAAACAGATCAAGAATTAACATGTCAATTCTTTGAACGGATCTGAAAGACGCATCAAAAAGGGGCACGTAAAACACGTATCGTCTGAACGCCGATGAAAGCAATGTAAATCACACTGCACATTGATAGATGCGTGTTTGGGTCCATTTAGGGTCTGAAAAACGTATCCAAAAACGTATTGAACACGCCATGTGAACATACCCTAAGGGCTGGTTCGCATCTGGGTCCAAAGTTTCGTTTAGAACCTTCGACGCAGAGGTGTGACTGGATCTGTTAAATGACCGACATGACTTGCAGCCGACAGACCCTTTTGGAATCAATGCATGCGGCACTGTTTTTTCCCATCAGTTTTTATGGACTATGCAACGGATGTTGTGAAAGGAACCTTGTACATAGATGTGAAACAGCCCTAGTCATAAAACAACTTTTCATAAACTGACTGTTAAAGAAACAATAAGAAACTTTGTAATGTATCTTATTGAAAAAAATGCTTCCTTTTTAACTTCTCAGCCTTGCTTTCTTTCCTCATCTGCTATTTTTTTCTATCTGTTCACTCAGTTATTAATCACTAAGACAAGTCATCTTGCAGAAGAGATAGGAACCAGTTTCACTGAGAGCTCAGATTGAAGCTGCCCATAGAAGTCTACAGAAGTCTACACACGGCGTAATTGCGGGGCGAAATACGTCTCGCAATTAAGCCATGTGAACATAGCCTTATAATTTGTGGTGTGCTTGAGGGGGGATTTGCCAAGACGCTCCTGTCAGCATGATTTGTATACATCCTGCTTTTGTGCTGAGTCATGAAGCTGCAGGGGAGAGAAGGTGGGGGCGAGTGAGGAGTGAGGAATCCAAGGGAGCGTCTCAAAACTTAAGTGAAATAATAAACAGTACAAGAGTGGATTCGCAAGACAGCCTCAGACTGCACTCTCTACCCGGTGCCTTAAAAGCTTATTCATTTTGCCTGTCATCAGATAAGAAGTGATTCACGCAAGCGCGGCCTGTCAACTCCTGGGTCGTGACTAGGGAAAGCATTGAGGTAACTAAGGAGGATTGAGAAATGCTGTAGCTCTCAGAGTTTTTACTTTTTGTAATCACATATATTTAGAAAAGTGATTAAATACCCATTTTGGAGGTTCCCACGTCAACATTACATGGTGGCAAAACCCCTTTAAGCTTTGCTGCACCTGTATGTATTCTCTTTGTATCAGGTTATTGAAGTCCCACTTCTGAGTCATTTTTCAGCAGTTGATGGTGCATGTATTTTGTGATGCCTATTATTTTGAGGTTTTGTGATGCCTATTATTTTGTTGAAAAAAAAAACAAACTTCTGCTCACAGTGCCACTAAGGGTACGCTCACATGGCAGATTCAGACGCTGAAAATTTCATTGGTAAATCAGTGTTGAATCCTCACATGAAATTTGTGCCTGTTAACGAGGATTTGATTTTCAGCCTCCTACATACAGTGAAGGAAATAATTATTTGATCCCTTGCTGATTGTGTAAGTTTGTCCACTGACAAAGACATGAACAGTCTGTAATTTTAAGGGTAGGTTAATTTTAATATTGAGAGATAGAATATCCAAAATAAAATCCAGAAAATCACATTGTGTAAATTATATAAATTTATTTGCATTTTGCTGAGAGAAATAAGTATTTGATCCCCTACCAACCATTAACAGTTTTGGCTCCTATAGACCAGTTAGGGTGCTTTCACACAGTGCGTCTTTTTGGTGCGTATTTCGGATTAGTTTTTTGTGCAGAAATGTACAGCTTTAATTGCTGTGCCTTTCTGCACAAAAACTCGTCCGAAAAACGAATTGGATGCGTTTTTTGTACAGGAAGGCAGAGCAAATAATGCTGTACATTCCTGCACAAAAAATGCATAAAAAATGCAGCTGTGTGTGAAAGCACCCTAAGGGCCGGTTCACACGGCTTATTCAAGCCGTAATTGCGGGACGGATTTCGCTCGCAATTACGGCTTGAATAAGGGGCGGGGGTGCTGCTCGCCGGCCCCATAGACATGCATTATCCACGGCGCGTATCCCGCCGGGATTCGCCGAGCGGGGAGGAGAGACGGAATCCACAGTTCTCTATGAGAACTGTGGATTACCGTAATGGCCGGAACGGATTCCAGCCGTATTGCAGCGCAGTACGGCGCGCAATACGGCTGCAATCCGTGCCCAAAATAAGCCGTGTGAACGGCCCTTAAGACGCTCCTAGTCAACTCGTTACCTGCATTAAAGACAGCTGTCTTAAATAATCACTCCTGTCCACAGACTCAATTAATCAGTCAGACTCTAACCTCTACAACTTGGGCAAGACCACGGAGCTTTCTAAGGATGTCAGGGACAAGATCATAGACCTGCACAAAGCTGGAATGGGCTACAAAACCATAAGTAAGACGCTGGGTGAGAAGGGCACAACTGTTGGTGCAATAGTTAAAAAAAAATGGAAGATATACAAAATGACTGTCAATCGACATTGATCTGGGGCACCATGCAAAATCTCACCTCGTGGGGTATCCTTGATCATGTGGAAGGTGAGAGATCAGCCTAAAATTACACGGGGGGAACTTGTTAATGATCTCAATGCAGCTGGGACCAGTGTCACCAAGAAAACCATTGGTAACACATTACGCTGTAATGGTGTAAAATCCTGCAGTGCCCGCAAGGTCCCCCTGCTCAAGAAGGCACATGTGCAGGCCAGTCTGAAGTCTGCCAATGAACATCTGGATGATTCTGTGAGTGATTGGGAGAAGGTGCTGTGGTCGGATGAGATAAAAATTTAGCTCTTTGGCATTAACTCAACTCGCTGTGTGTGGAGGAAGAGAAATGCCGCCTATGTCCCAAAGAACACTGTCCCCACTCTGAAGCATGGAGGTGAAAACATTTTGTTTTAGGGATTTTTCTCTGCTAAGGGAGAAATAGGAGAATGGATGGAGCCTTGTACCGTAAATTGTGAGTGACCAAAGTTACTCCTGACATGTGCGCAAACCTTGTCATCAACTACAAAAAGTCTGACTGCTGTGCTTGCCAACAAGGGTTTTGCCACCAAGTATTAAGTCTTGTTTGCCAGAGGGATCAAATACTTATTTTTCACTGCAAAATGGAAATACATTTATATAATTTATACAAAGTGATTTTCTGGATTTTATTTCAAATATTCTATCTCTCAATGTTAAAAAATAATCTACCCTTAAAATTATAGACTGTTCATGTCTTTGTCAGTGGGCAAACAAACTCAATCAGCAAGGGATCAAATACTTATTTCCCTCACTGTACTATAATGTGAGGTGAGGATTTAGTATGGAATCTACCTCAAGAATTTGTGGCAAATTTTTTGTTAGTAATGAAAATTTTCAATGCTGAAAAGAAATCATTACCAAAGAAAATCACACGATGCTGATTTTACATTAGAAACAGTGTAAGGCAGATTCAGTGCTGAATCCACCCCAGAATCTGTGTCCAAATTAGCCAAATTATAGCATAATAGGGAATTGCTGATTACTCATAAAATATGGTTGAAGCCAGAGCTTGGGGTGCTTTCACACGGTGCGTTTTTGGTGCGTTTTTTCAAAGCGTTTTTTGTGCAGGAAGGCACAGCAATTAATGCTGTACATTGCTGCACAAAAATCGTGGTAAATTCGCTGTAAAATCGCGGTAATTACCCCGATTTTAGCCGCGATTTTTGTGCAGCAATGCACAGCATTAATTGCTATGCCTTACTGCACAAAAAAATGCATTGAAAAACGCATCAAGAACGCACCAAAAATGCACCGTGTGAAAGCGCTTTCACACAGCGCAGTTTTGGTGCAGTTTTAGCTGAGCTCCAATTAAACTGCCTTTATTACCAGCAAGCTTCTTTCAGTTGTCTAAATTGTTGAGAGAAGTGTTTCAAGTAAGTAATCAATTACTGTGTTTTGAAGTCCTGTGGATTACAAGCCCACTAATTGATTCCTCACTTTCCACACAGTTTAGATAAGTGCAAAAAGCTTGCTGGTACTAAAAGCAGTTTGATTGGAGCGCAGTTAAAACTGCACCAAAACTGCGCTGTGTGAAAGCATCCTTAGAGACCGAAGCATTGTAGCTATCTCAGACATTTAAGATATACCCACAGGATCTCTGCCCTTAAGCAGCTCATTGTAGAGCACTTCTAGCAAATCCATCACAGCTGAGTTTTCGTGTGGATTGCAATCTAGCGGTAATTACAACTATAAAATGTATTGCCTCAGCCCCTGGTCAAATAGAGTGTGTTGTTATATTTCAATAATGGTGGCCCATGTGGAGCTCCATAGGTTGCAGATATGTTATGTCTCTCTATGTAAAATAGAGAATGTATACATGGGAAAACAGGAAGCGTGCAGTCAGGATGCCCCCTGAATCTACTGATTGATGAGAAAATCTAGAACTGATTTTCTGTTGTGCAGATCCTTCACTTTTAGCCTTTATACTTAGGGAGTTTTAGTAAAACTGGATTCAGTTATGCAGAGGCCGGTGGATGACTACATAGCAGGAAGAACATGAAATACATGTTATTATGTGATTTCTCCAGTAGAGAATAATATCCACATGGGTCCTAAGTAGCTACTTTGTCTGACAAAAATTGCAGCAAGATCTGCATGTGTATTTGCTGCTGTAGTCTGCGTGTTTGTAATTTTTGTAATACAATTGTTAAATCAAGTGTTCCTATTATTCTTTTATATTGAATTCAGGGGAGAGATAAAACACAAAAACACCAGGGTTTGCCGAGCTGTTAATAAGTACACACTGGGCCCTGAAAATCACAATGTTGAATGCAATTATGTAAAATTGCAATTCATAAATTACCATTCACTTCAGGTAACATCTGGTGCTCCATTTTTTAGAGGGAAAAAAACCCAGTGGGAAAAAGCCGCAAAGATTGAGACGGTTTTGTCATATTTCTTTTGTTACACTAGATGGCACAGTGGCACAACAGTCCTTCTGCTGATTTACCATTGATTTTGCAGCTTAGACAATATTTCCCATTCCTTTTGGTATAAGGCTCTGAACCCTACAATGTTTTTATTACATTTTAAGCTGATTTATTCCATACATTATAGAATATATTAGAATAAATTTCCTAGAAGTTGCCAGTTTTGATACAACATTTAACATTGGCATCTTATTGTAGAGAAAAACAAACCATACATTAACACAAAAATCCATTAATGGGAACAAAAAGCTGTTATTGCATTTATGTACTTTTGTATGTAGAAGGAAATCTGCACAATTGTAGCAATCAATATACTTATTTCTGTAGGTTCTAGGGTTCTGATATTCAGTCAGATGACCCGACTGCTTGACATTCTGGAGGATTACTGCATGTGGCGGGGCTATGAGTATTGTCGTCTTGATGGACAGACACCACATGAAGAAAGAGAGGTAATGTTAGATAGCTTTCATCTGCAGGCATACAGAATTCACTGCAAGGATTTCTCCCACTGAGGTTGTGATGCCTAATGGACCTGTTTATCAGCAAAGCTCAGCTTCAGAGAAACAGGGATTTCATCATTAGATCGTACAAAGAGATATAAACACCGTATGACTAAGATTTCTTTCAAGTTTGATGCCTGTAGTAGTTAATAGCACTCCCCCCTGTTTAGCTCTCTTTAAAGGGTTTCACTCACTACTGATACTCCTGTAATTAGCCTTCACAATATTAATTTAAAATAATGCATGGCTAACATGGTATAGGCCAGTGCAGACTCAGTCCAGCACTTGCATTTTAATTGGTTGTTTTAGGTTGCGTCCACCAGCTTAGATCCCTTTACCCTGTCCCTAGTGTGTTTGCTGCCCATACGTACAAACAGTATCTCACAATAGTGAATACACCCCTCACATTTTTGTACATATTGTATTCTATCTTTTCCTGGGACAATACTGAAGATATGACACTTTGAAACAATATAAAGTAGTCAGTATTCAACAATGTCAATTTGGTGTGCCCTCAAAATAAGTGAAAATTTTCCCTCCACGGTGTCTTCACCGGTGCCCGCCACAAAGCAGGACAGACTTTGCTGCGGGGAACCCCCCCAGTTTGCTACCCCTGACGTGGCTACCTGCGATGACAGCTGAGGTGCAGGACACAAACTCCAGGTACAGAAGTGGTGGTACTCCTGGCACATACAGCAGGAAAACGTATGCAGCTGGAAACTAAATAGGTGCAACATCAGGATTCAGCAGCTAACTAGACAGATACAGCAGGTACAAGACAACAGAAGACGACAGGCAGGTGGTCAGGAGCTCTGGTGGACTGCAGGACTGAACCAGGCATCTCAGGGGTTAAGTCCAGAGCAGCTGGCAGGAGCTCAGATGGACACAGCAATCTGCATGAGGCTCAACAGTGGACTGACCCAGAGCAAAGACAGGAACTTCCTCTTATAGCCAGGGGTCACAGGTCAAGAGGAAGGTGAACAGGACAGAGAACCTATAAAGGGCAGGAGGAGGCACAGAGCACGTACAGGGCCCCAGGAAGCAAGAGCAACAAGACAGGCAAGTATACAGCAGAACAAAGGCTGCTGGGAGTCCCAGCAGTGACATGGCAGGCACGGCCACGGCGACGGTCCAAAGCAGGGACCGTGGCGTGAACCGTGATACAAAGAAGATGAGTGCACATGCTCAGCATCATATACATAGATTGTCTTTTTATAATAGACGTATACGTGCTGCTAGCTTTTCTGCAGAGGTTAAAAGGGAAGGGGAATCAGCCTGTCAATACTCAGACCATGTGCCGCACACTGCAGCAAATTGGTCTGCATGGCTGTCATCCCAGAAGGAAGCCTCTTCCAAAGATGATCCACAAGAAAGCCTACAAACAGTTTGCTGAAGACAAGCAGACAAAAGACATGGATTACTGGAACCAGGTCCTATGGTCTAATATGACCAAGTTAAACTTATTTGGTTCAGAAAGTGTCGAGCGTGTGTGGTGGCAAGCGAATGAGAAGTACAAAGACAAGTGTGTCTTGCCTACAGTCAAGCATGGTGGTGGTAGTATCATGATTTAGTGCTGCATGAGTTCTGCCGGCTGTGGGGAGCTATAGCTCATTGAGGGAACCATGAATGCCAACATGCATTGTGACATTTTGAAGCAGAGCATGGTCTCCTCCCTTCAGAAACGGGGCTGCAGGGAAATATTCCAACATGATAATGACCTTAAACACATATCTAAGATGACTACTGCCTTGCTAAAGCATGTCTCCAGAACTAAACCCTATTGAGCATCTGAGGGGAATCCTCAAACGGAAGGTGGAGAAGCACAAGGTCTCGAACATCCACCAGCTCCGTGATGTCCTCATGGGGGAGTGGAAGAGGATTCCAATGGCTGCAACCTGTGAAGTGCTAGTGAACTCCATCACCAAGAGAGTTAAAGGGGTTTTGCCACAATCTTATTTCATACCTCCTGCAGCTCTTCAGTTCTGTGTGCTCAGAAGGAGGCGTGTGTGATTTGTTTGAATTGCATATCATGTGATCCAGCAGGATGACATTACCAGGCCTTTCCTCTCTGTAGTGAAAGAAAGGTTTGTTTATGTATAGAATTGTAAGTAGCTATACTGTAGCTCAGGTAATATTTTTGTTTTACAGCACAAGGGTCCTTGGTTCAAATCCCTGCAGGAACTTAACCTGTGGATTTTTTTTTTCCTCTTTATCAATGCACAGACATCATTGAGGTTTCTTTTTTTTTAATTGCACTGTTTGACTTATTACTAACTAGTCCAAAGGACAGAAGTAGAATGACAGCACCCGAGGTTTGAACACTCAGTAGCTACCTGAGGGGAGAGGTGATGTCTGAGTATGTGCGACCAGGACTAAGGAGCTCTCAGCCCTGGTCATATCCCCTGGAAATGAGATGTAAACAATGGATCACTAAAGGAGCAGCTAAAACAAAAACGGTGCAGAATTTTTAATAATGATGAATGGCGAAAAATGTTTATTATTTAATTTTCAAACTTCCCACATCAATTTTACTTCGTGGCAAAACCCCTTTAAGGCAGTGCTGGGAAATAATGGAGGACACACAAAATATTGACACTTTGGGCACAATTTGTCCATTTTCACGCAATGGTGTACTCACATTTTTTGCCAGCGGTTTAGACATTGATGGCTGTGTGTTTGAGGACACACCAAATTGACACAGTTACACAAGCTGTACACTGACTTCTTTACATTGTATCAAGTCGTCCCATAAAAAGATATAATACAATATTTACAAAAATGTGAGGGGTGTATACACTTTTGTGAGATAGTGTAGTATATGTTCACATGCCGAGTTTTTGCTTTCGGAAAAGTCTAACGCCAAAATCTGAGGCGATACCGAGGACTTTGACTCTAGTTTGGATGCTGATTAGTCCCATTTCAATGGAGCTCATCTTCGCCACAACAAATTGAGTTTGAGCAGGATCAGCTTGAAGGAGTGGACATATTCATTCTTTTTTCACACACCACGGATTTCAAATCTGCGGTGTAAAAAATCTACGCTGTACTTCACAATGTGCGAATTGCTCATTTATATAAATGGCAATCAGATTACACAAGGATTTCAACATGGAATCTACATCAAATTCCTCATTATCAAGTAAACCCATACAGGAGGAGTTGCACAGTCATCTGTCCTGAGCTGCTGAAGAGCAGGCTACGTAGATTGGCTCCTAGTTTTGTTCTTGCTCTTATCTAGTATGAGACTGCTGCTTTGCATTATTACATAGTTTGTTTTTAGCTGTGTTCACACTTATCTAGAAAGCGCTGTTCAGGGCCCCCAATTGCAGATTCTGTCCTATTTTATGGGAAGAACAGAGCAGCATGAATCTGATGGAAGCAATATGAGTCAGTGAGGTCGGTCAGTTGTGTGATGGATTTGGCATTCTGTATTTTTTGGTTTTCTACAGTAGTTTGAAAACTTTTAAAATCAGCTTTATAAAACAATTCCTTCAACTGATGGCACACCCATTGTTACTTCCTTTAAAATACCATTAAGCTATATGTCCTACCACAACAATAGCCACATAGAAATGATTCTTAAAAGAGCTTTGCTGCTACTTACATTTATCAATTATCCACAGGATAGGTGATAAATGTCTGATCGGTGGGGGTGTAGAGCTCTGTCACTCTGAAAGACTTTGAATACAGCAGTGCATATGTTTGGCCACTATTCTGTTCAAAGCTTTCCTCTATTTCACCTAAGTGGCCCCCATTTTAATGATCGGTGGGGGTCTCAGTGGTGGGTTCATCAGTGAGCAGACCTTTATGAACTATCCTGCGAATATCTTATAAATATCAGTAATGGCACAATCCCGCTAACCATGGACCATGAAAGAGTAAAAGGGGTTGTCCATCCTCTTATTTTTTTTTTTTGTTAATTAACTTACGCTGCTGCAGTTAGATGTAAAAAAAAAAGCCTGATACTCACCTCTGTGGTCATCTCCCCCAGACTTCTATTTTTTTCCTGTTGCCGGAAGTCGGAACATCACTGCTGCAGCTGCTGAATGGCTGGAGTGATCACATGACACTTCCTGAAGTCAGAACTTGGAAGTGAAGAGCACAGAAAGGTGATGTCAGGCAGTACTCGTGACCGCTGCAGCCTACCAAAGGTTGCAGCGATGACCTTCTAACTGCCAGCACCAGGAAGGAGACAGAAGACTTGGGGAGATGGCGGACAGCAGCAGCGCTGGAATGGAGGTCAGGACAGAGCTTTTATTTTTTTATTTTCTAACTGCAGCACCAACATAGTAGACAATGCCTTTATGGAATATCAAAGTTATTAAAGGGGTTGTCCAACCCCATTATTTAGTTTAATTAGGGTGCAGAGACTGAGATAAAATAAGAAAAACACTCACCTATTAAACGGGTGTTCCCATGAAGCAAAGTCTAGTGCCATGGTCTGCTCTCAGCTAGCTGCGATCCGATTGTGCATCAGAATGATGAGGCGTTGTTTGTGGTCGTCCTCCTCATTCACTTCTATGGGAGTTACGAATATAACCAAGTGTGTGCGCTCGGCTATGTTTGGAAGCTTCCATAGAAGTAAATGAGGAGGAGGGCTGCAAGCGATGGATCGCCATTCTCATGCATGGTTGGATTACAGCTAGCCGAGAGATGACCGTGGCACTTGACTTTGCTTCTTGGGAACACCCCTTAAACTAAAGTTGGTTCCGGCAATTCAATTCCCAGTCCTCTTTGCCAAACTTCTGTTGTCATCTTGCTCGGGTCGAATAGGTCACAGGTGCAGCCTCTAATTAGCTGCCGCAGTCAAGTTACATTCTCAATTTCATTGTTTGCAAGTTAAGGCTCCAAACAGTGACATTGGGCAGTTGACTTTTCTCACCTGTCCACAGGAGAGGGGCCATAGTCCCTATTCTTTCTCACTATCCAGCAGTCAGGAAGTGTTTAATTGGAGCAGAGGTCAAGCATGTGCAATACAGCTCTATGTAAAGTCTGTGGGCTTAATGAAGATACTTAGCCACTGTAATCTGCTATCTTTATCAGTCCCGTAGAGAAGCGGTCCCCAACCTTTTTTCCACCAGGGACCGGTTTTATGCAAGACGATTTTTCCGCGGCCCAGTGGGGGCGGGGTTATGGGGGGGATGGATGTTTAAAATCACACACACACACAAAAAACGCACATTAAAGTGTATACTGTTTCATTTAGGGGTCAAGTATGGGGTAACCAGTATGTTATAACTGCAGACTGATTGTCTTCTCTGTGGGTCAGTATTATATTAAAGGGGTTGTCTCACTACAAGGATTGCTTTTTATGTTAAAGATCCTGCAAAAACAAGTCACTTTGTAATATGTGTCTATTAACAGTGTCCTACCTACCTGTTATATCCTCTTTTAGGGGCTGCTTCAACTCCACAGGTCACTATAGCTACACACCTGTTTGATCCCTCCTGCCTGCACTGGTTGCTATAGCTACAGACCTAGTGTCCTCAGGAAGGCCAGTAAATCAACTAAACACGTCCATGAATTCAAAAATGAAACCAAGAAAACAGGGCTGAGGTAAAATGAACCTATGTAGTGAGACAACCCCTTTAATAATGCTTACCCACAGAGCTGCCAATCAGTCTGCAGTAATATTCATCAGCTCTGTGGGTCAGCATTATACATGTATATAATATACCTATGTAATCAGTTCTGTCATTATAGAGATATATGCCTCCCTGTAGTCATTATAGATATATATATATATATATATATATATATATATATATATATATATATATATATATTATATAGTAGAAGAAAAAGAAGATGGTGGAACCGGCGCACATGTGTATCCAGGAATGCCAATGATGCAGGCAGGGAGATCCAGAAAATTACTTTATTATTCTAAAAAGGCTAGGGCGATAACCTCAGCCAATCTAAAACAATTTAAAAGCAAGTAAAACCCAACGCGTTTCGCGTTTATCAAATTCTTCCTCAAACGCCTTTTTAGAATAATAAAGTAATTGTCTGTATCTCCCTGCCTGCATCATTGGCATTCCTGGATACACATGTGCGCCGGTTTCACCATCTTTTTCCTCTACTGTCTGCTTGGCGGGACGCCGCTCATGGGAAAACATCGGCACCCTTTATACAAGGGCTACGCTACAGTAAAAGCCCTGTATGCTAATATGAGAGTTGTGCCTCTACACTAAGAGCGCAACTCAAATTTGGGGGTAATAAAATACTCAACGTATACTTCCACCCAAAGTACTTTTCCCCTTTGTGGGGCCCCCTTTTTTCTTTCCTTTTGTCTTTTTTATAATATTTATATATAATTTTTATATATATATATATACACTCACCGGCCATTTATTAGGTCCCATGTGTAACGGGTTTTTACCCCCCCTTTTTCCCTTTAGAAAAAGCCCAATTCTTCGTGGGATAGATTCCAGAAGGGGTTGCAACGATGCTAAAATTTGGGACCAAGGGGCCCCAAAGATGCCAAGAAAATATTCCCCCCAAACCCGACACCACCCCCCACCCGCCCGAACGTTGATAAAGGGAGGAAAGGGCCCCTGTTTCATTTTGTTGACGCCAAAATTTTGACCCACCATCCAATTCGCAGCAGAAATCGAGACTCATCAGACCAGGAACGTTTTTTTTCCCAAACTTTTTACGTCCAATTTTGATGACTTGGGGAAAAAATTTGGGGCCTCGTTTTCCGTTTTACTAAAGGGTGGCACCCGGTGTGGTTTCTGCTGCTGTAGCCCATCTGCCTCAAGTTCGCCGTACTGGCGTTCGAGAGCCTTCTGCCCACTTGGTGGGACGGGTGGCTTTTGAGTCATGTTGCCTTTTTATAGCTCGAACCAGTCTGCCCATTTCCTTTGACCTTGGCATCAACAAGGCATTTCCCCCCAAGGCCCTCCCTTCATTTGGATATTTTTCTTTTTGGACCATTCTTTTGAAAAACCCCTAGAGATGGTTTTGCGTGAAAATCCCAGGGTTTCGGGAATTTTTAAAAATACTCGGGACCCCCCCTTTTGGCCCCAAACAACCATGCCACGTTCAAAGGCACTAAAATTCACCTTTCTTCTCCATACTATGTCGGTTTGAACTGCAGGAGATTGTTTTTGCCCTTGTTACATCCCTTTAAATGCACTGAGTTCCCGCCATGTATTGGGTTTATTAGGAAAAAATTTAAAGGGGTTTAAAGAGCAGTTGGGGCAGGGTACCTAATAAAGTGGCCGGTGAGTGTTTTGGCCCCCTGTTTGGGAATTTTAAGGGAATTTTGGTCCCCCATAATAATTCTAAGGTTGGTTTGGCCCCCTTTTAATTTTTATAAATTTTGATTTGGCCCCCCCCTTTAAAAATTAGAAGTTGTTATGGCCCCCCCCCCCCTTTAATTAAATTTGGAAATAGATACGGTTTCCCCCCGTTAAAAATTAATTTTATTTCGGGGGCCCGTGTAAATAATTTTGAAGTAGATACGGGCCCCCCCCCCAATTTAATTTTGAAATAAAATTGGGGCCCCCCGTTTGGGAATTAGAATTTGAGGGTCCCCCTGTAATAATTAGAAAATAGATCGGTCCCCCTGGAATAATTAGAAGAAAATACGGTTCCCCCCGTTAAAAATTTGAAATTAGAATTTTTGGGCCCCCCCGTAATTATTAGAAAGTAGATATGGTCCCCCTTTTTAAAAAATGAGAAGTAGTTTTGGCCCCCCCGGCAATAATTAGAAGTAGATTTGGCCCCCCCCTGTAATTATTAGAAGTAGATTTTGGGCCCCCCCGTTTAAAAATTAAAAAATAAGGGTATTGTCCCCCTGTAATAATTAGTAGATACGGTTCCCGTAATAATTAGAAGTAGTTTCGGCCCCCCTGTGTAATTAGAAGTAATCGGGCCCACCCTGTTGTAATTAAAAATTTAGATACGGTCCCCTTTTGTAATAATTAGGGAAATAGATATGGTCCCTCTGTAATAATTGAAAATAGTTTGGCCCTCTGTAATAATTAGAAGTAGTTATGGTCCCCCTGTAATAATTTTAAAAAGATACGGTCCCCTGTATTTTTTTTGAAAAGATTTCGGTCCCTCTGTTTAAAAATTGAAAGTTGATACGGTCCCTCTGTTAAAAATTTGAAAATTGATACGGGGCCCTCTGTAATAAATTAGAAGTGTTAAAGGTCCCCCTGTAAAAAATTAGAAGTAGATATGGGGCCCCCCTGTTAAAAAATTGAATGGTTTATGGTTCCCCCCGTAAAAAGTTAGGGAAAAAAGATACGGCCCCCCTGTAGGGAATTAGAAGTAGATACGGCCACCCTGTAGTAATTAGAAGTAGATACGGTCCCTCTGTAATAATTAGAAGTAGAAATGGTCCCCCTGCAATTATTAGAAGTAGACATGGTCCCTCTGTAATAATGAGAAGTAGATATGCCCCCCCAGCAATCATTAAAAGTAGTTTCCCCCCCCCTGTAATTTTTAGAAGTAGATGTGGCCCCCTGTAGTAATTAGAAAAAGATATGCCCCCCCCCCCGTAATTATTATAAGTAGATATGGCCCCCCCTTTTTAATTTTTGAAATAAGGGTATGGGCCCCCGTAATAAAATTTGTTTGAAAATTTTGTCCCCGTTTTATTGAAGTAGATTGCCCCCCCTGTAATTATTAGATGTTGATATGGTCCCCCGAAGTAATTAGAAGTTTGATTGCCCCCCCCCCTGTAATTATTAGAAGTAGATATACCCTCTGTTTAAAAATTAGGGAAAAAGATATGGCCCCCCTTTGTAATAATTAGTAGATATAGTCCCCTGTAATTATTGAAGTAGATATGCCCCCCCCTGTAATTATTAGAAGTAGATATGGTCCCCCTGTAATAATTTGAAGTAGATATGGCCCCCTTGTAGTAATCCAGGCTAGTGAAAAAAAAAGAACGTTACTTACCTTTCCCGGATCCGATCAGAGCTGCTGCCTCCGGCATCCAGCAAGACCGTGCGGCGCAGGGGGTGTGACAACATCTCTGCGTCACACCCCCTGCGTCGCCGATGATCGTTGTATATACGATGCACAGTGAGCGCCGCATCTACAGCGATAGGGAAAGCAGGGGCGGTTCATTACCGTCCCTGCTTTCTTTATAGTGGTGCAGCCGCACGTCGTGTGCAGCTGGTATCTCTGCGCGGTCGGATTACAACGGTCATGCAGAGTAGTTGCCGACCTCCCGGGCTAAAGTCAAAAGGTGGTCGAAATCAAGTGTAGCCGGGGCCGCGGATCGGCAGAGCATGCGCTGCAGCCCGGTGCTTGGGGACACCTGCCGTAGTTGTTAAATGGAGTGGTTGCTCACATGCTCAACCCTTATTCCATTCAAACACTTCCTGACTGCTGGATTGGAAGGAATAACGGGGACTCGGACCCCCATTCCTTTGTACAATGGGACCCCCAGCTGTCAGACATTTATCACTTCAACTCCTATGGACAGGTGACAAAGGTCAGTTTTGTAAAAATCCCTATAAGCACACATTAACATATGTGATGTCTGTATGTATGCAATTAGTATTACAGCTCCCAATATACAGCTCTGGAAAAATTAAGAGACCACTGCAGAATTTTCACTTTCTCTGATTTTTCTCTTCAATGGTATGTATTTTTGAGAAAAAATTACATTGTTATTTTATCATATAAACTACTGACCACATTTCTCTGAAATTCAAAGAAAAAAGTTGTGTATTTATTTCAGTGAATGAGAAATCTTCAAAATAATAAAAAAGGATCAGAGCTGTCATACCCCAAATAATGCAAAGAAAGCAAGTTCATATTTCTTTAGAAACAATAAGACTAATGATTTAAGTAGGGGTTTTTTTTCAATCCTTTGGCAGGGGTAAAGTTATTTTTTCATTCAATTTCCTATTGGCCTATTCCTAGCCTTTTTTTCCCCAACCAGCTTGTCCTATTTCAAGAGAATGAAGGAAAAAAAATGAAGGAACAATGAAGGAAATAATTATTTGATCCCCGTGGTTTTTTTTAAATTTGCCACCCCAAAGACATGAAAAAGTCTAGAATTTTAAGGGTAGGTTAATTTTAAAAATTTAGAGATAGAATATCCAAAAAACAAATCCAAAAAAAAAATCCATTGTATAAATTTTTAAAATTTATTTGCATTTTGCAGTGAGAAATAAGTATTTCATCCCTCTGACCTAACTAGACGTAATACTTGGTGGCAAAAATCCATGTTCGGTAAGCCACAGCCGTCAGACACTTTTTGTAGTTGATGATGAGGTTTGCGCACATGTCTGGAGGACCTTTGGTCCACTCCTCTTTGCAGATCATCTCCAAATCATTACAATTTTGAGGCTGTTGCTTGGCAACTCGGAACTTCAACTCCCTCCGTACGTTTTCTATGGGATTATGGTCTGCAGACTGGCTCGGCCACTCCATGACCTTAATGTGCTTCTTTCTGAGCCAACTCCTTTGTTGCCTTTGGCTGTATGTTGTGGGTCTTTGTCTTGCTGGAAAGGACCAGCCATGATCCATTTTAAAGTCCTGGCAGACGAGAAGGAGGTTGTCTCTCAGGATTTTACGGTACATGGCTCCATCCTTTCTTCATTGATGCAGTGTGGAGTAGGTCCTGTGTCTCCTAGCAGGAGAAACACACCCAAAACCATATTGTTTTCAACCTCCTTGCTTGACAGTGGGGATGGTTGTTCTTTGGGTAAGGCAGCATTTCTCTTTCCTCCAAACACAAGCGACTTGAGTTTATGCCAAAGAGTCTCGATTTTTGTCTCATCTGACCACAGCCCTTTCTCCCAATCACTCACAGAAACATTCCAGGTGTTCCATTGGGCAAACTTCAGAATGCGGCCTGTATTATGCCAGGGGACCTTGCGGGGCACTGCAGGATTTTAAAACCATCCGGCGTAATGTGTTACCAATGGTTTTCTTGGTTGACTGTGGTCTCTGCTGCCGTGAGAATTCATTAACAAGTTCCCCCTGTGTTAAGTTTTAAGGTGATCTCCTCACCTTCCTCATGACCAAGGATACCCCACCAGGTGAGATTTTGCATGGTGCTCCAGATCGATGTCAATTGACAGTCATTTTGTATTTCTTCCATTTTCTTACTATTGCACCAACAGTTTTCTCCTTCTCACCCAATCTTACTTATGGTTTTGTAGCCCATTCCAGCTTTGTGCAGGTCTATAAATCTTGTCCCTGACATCCTTAGAAAGTCTTTGGTCTTCCCCATGTTGTAGAGGTTAGAATCTGACTGATTAATTGAGTCTGTGGACAGGAGTCTTTTGCAAAGGTGACTATTTAAGACAGCTGTCTTTAATGCAGGTAACAAGTTGATTAGGAGCGTCTAACTGGTCTGTAGGAGCCAGAACTCCTAATGGACCCTCTAACACAGATGTAAACCAGAGCTTATAGCTATAATTGGTGCTGGTACTGTGAATAGATGCAGAACCACCATTGCTGGTCATTGCTTCCTCTCACCGTTCTCCAGAGCTTTCATATCTACTGGGTTACAAAGCTCTTCATTTGCCTTTGTCTTAACCATTTTTTTTTCTGTTTTTATATTGTTTTTACAGACTGACCATTATTATTATTAAGTTGATGATTTATTTGTTGTGCACATGTGCTATCTGTAATGCAGTGTAAAGATTTAGGATGCTGAAAAAGTTAAAGGTCACGGAAATTGCATGGATGGAAATGTAATGACATCAATTAGAGGCTAACTAGGTTTGTCCAATCATTAATGTTGCTAGGTGACATACGAAAAGTGTGTGAGTAATAACCTGGTACCTACTGTCTATGGCAGCACAGAATGGTCCCCATGGCGTGAATATTTAATGAACAATGAAATACATAGTAATACCGTCTATGTATAAATGTGACGCTCTAGCAAGGATAATGTGTTTGTGATGGGATTGTGCATGTTTGTGTATGTTATGTATGCAGCCATGTTAAAGTAGGTGAATATTTGTTATATGTGTGAAAACTAACCTGTCTGTCATAACTTCTTCAATTTCCAGGTAGCAATAGAAAGATTTAATGCACCTAACAGTAGCAAATTCATTTTCATGCTGAGTACCCGCGCCGGAGGCCTTGGAATAAATTTGGCAACTGCTGATGTGGTGGTTTTATATGACTCAGACTGGAACCCTCAAGTGGATTTACAAGCAATGGTTAGAAATATTAACTTTTATATTAGTTATTTTACATGTTTCTTTCCTTTACGTTTAGTTTTGTATTTAGATGAAATACTCATAGAAAATATTATGTAGGGCACTTTCTGATCTGGATGTTAGAGGGGTACTCCCACCTTATACAATGGATATGTTTTTTTATTTCTGGAAAATGCAGGTCTCTCTGTTTCTAGAAAGAGGGGTACACTGTTTCCTGTCCTTTTGGCTGCCACATCTGGATGGACAATGATGGAGAGGTGTCTGCAGCTCTATCCATTTACTTCCATGAGAGTTAGAGAAACTCCCCAGCAAATGTGTTGATTTTGAAGCCGTGTTTTGAAGATATTGGCAGTCGCAGAGCTACCATATCTATCTATCTATCTATCTATCTATCTATCTATCTATCTATCTATCTATCTATCTATAAAATATATCTATCTCTTTATTAATAAATCTAACTAACTATCAATTCTATCTATATATATAATCTATCAAATATATATATCTTTCTGTCTGTCTATCTATCAAATCTATATATCTGTAAGTCTGTCTGTGTCTGTCTCTCTTTTTTGGCTTATCTTGTGGCTTTTTATCTATCAAGCTAACAACATTGTTATCATTATATTGCAAAGTAATTTATAAGGGAAACTGCTGACAAATTTGACAAAATGTCTTTATATGGAGCTGTTGAGCCTTAAAGGTGTATTCTCACCACTTTGATTAGCTGTAAACATGTAGGCAAAGGTAAAGAAAGATTATTACTAAATACTTTTCTGTTTTTTTTATTCCCTTTCAAGCTAGAGCAGTTATCTCCTGCTTATGTACACAAGCTTCCCTAAGTTACCGACCACCACTCTCTGCTCTAGCAGCAGTGGCCAGAGGGTGACTGTCTTAGCAGTACAGGAGCGTGTTTATTTTTCTGACAATTTAACCCTTTAGAGCTCTATAATCTTATGCCTTGCTGTTTAGATTCCTCCATCACCAATCCCTCTAACAGCAAGAAATAGCAGATATGCTGATAACTACTGTAGAACCACCCACAGCCTGAACAGAAAGTGGGAAGCTGAAACTGGCTGTGGGGAGTGAAACAGCATGGTTAGAACACCCCTTTCAAAGGAGTTGTTACAGTGGTGGAAAAAGTATTGGCACCCCTGCAAGTCTGTCAGATAATACTCAGTTTCTTCCTGAAAATTATTGCACTCACAAATTCTTTGGTATTATTATCTTCATTTAATTTGTCTTTAATGGAAAACCACAAAAAGCCAAATTGGATATAATTCCACACCAAACATAAAAAAAGGGGGTGGACAAAAGTATTGGCACTGTTTGAAAAATCATGTGATGCTTCTCTACTTTGTGTAATTAACAGCACCTGTAACTTACCTGTGGCACCCAACAGGTGTTGGCAATAACTAAATCACACTTGCAGCCAGTTGACATGGATTAAAGTTGACTCAACCTCTGTCCTGTGTCCTTGTTTGGGGCCACATTGAGCATGGAGAAAAGAAAGAAGAACTGTCTGAGGACTTGGGAATCCAAATTGTGAGGAAGCATGAGCAATCTCAAGGCTACAAGTCCATCTTTTAAAGACCTGAATGTTCCTGTGTCTACCGTGCGCTAGTGTCATCAATAAGTGTAAAGCCCATGGCCCTGTGGCTAACCTCCCTAGATGTAAACCCAATGGCACTGTGGTTTAACCTCCCTAGATGTGGACGGAAATTTGAAAAATTGACGAGAGATTTCAAAAACAAGATTGGCGGATGGTGGATAAAGAACCTTCGACAACATCCTAACATGTTCAAGCTGCCCCTGCAGCCCAAAGGGTACAACAGTGTCAACCCGTACTATCCGTCGGCGTCTGAATGAAAAGGGACTGTATGGTTAGGATCCCCAGGAAGACCCCACTTCTTACCCGAGACATAAAAAGGGCCCGGCTGGAGTTTGCCCAAAATTTCCTGGGGAGAGCCTAAAACGTTTTGGAAGAATGTTCTCTGGTTAGATGAGACAAAAGTAGAGCTTTTTTGGGGAAAAGACATCAACATAGAGTTTACAGGAAAAAAAAAAAGATGCATTCAAAAGAAAAAACACGGTCCCTACAGTGAAAATGGCGGAGGTTCCCTGGATGTTTTGGGGTTGCTTTTTGCCTCTGGCACATGGACTGCTTGACCGTGTGCATAGCATTATGAAGTCTGAAGACTTTCCAAAAATTTTGCAGCATAATGTAGGGCCCTGTGTGAGGGAAAACTGGGTCTCCCTCAGAGGTCATGGGTCTTCCAGTAGGACAATTTACCCAAAACACACTTGAAAAAGCACTAAAAATTTGGTTTGAGAGAAAGCAATGGAGACTTCTAAAGTGGCCAGCAATGAGTCCCAGACCTGAATCCCATAGACACCCGTGGAGAGATCTCAAATTGGCAGTTTGGAGAAGCCCCCCTTCACATCTCAGGGACCTGGAGCAGTTTTTCCAAAAGAAGAATTTGGACTTAAAATTCCAGTAGAGCATTGTAAGAAACTCATTGATGGTTACCGGAAGTGGTTGTGTGCAGTTATTTTGGCTAAAGGTTGTGCTACCAAGTATTAGGCTGAGGGTGCCAATACTTTTGTCCGGCCCATTTTTGGAGTTTTGGGTGAAATGATCAATGATTTGATTTTTGTTTAATTCTCTATTGTGTTTTTTCATTGCAAGCAAAATAAATGAATATATTAATAACAAAGAATTTGTGATTGCAATCATTTTCAGGAAGAAACTGAGTATTATCTGACAGAATTGCAGGGGTGCCAATACTTATGGCCACCACTGTATATTGGTTGAAATGTGTTTGCTGTGAACTATTACCAGTGCTATGAATTCTACAGTACATAGTACAGTATAATAGAGTACATTTTATCCTGTGTCAGTCCAGCACCAGTGCATTTCTGGGATTATGATCAAACTTATACATAAACATTTTTGTTTTTGGGATTTGCCATAGGATCGAGCCCACCGTATAGGCCAGACAAAGACAGTCCGAGTGTTTCGGCTCATTACAGACAATACAGTGGAAGAAAGGATCGTGGAAAGAGCAGAGATTAAACTCAGACTAGATTCTATAGTCATACAGCAAGGTATCTGGCAATTAGTTTATTAGTTTTTCTCTTTGATTTAGTGAGGTCTCAGTTCTAGAATTTGTAGAAGAAAAAGAAATGGTGGTTAATAAGGGATAATGAAATGTTATGTGTAGGGTAATTGCATAGAAAATTTTTGTTGTTTGCATGTGATGCACACAGTTTAATTACAAGCATATCAATGTAAAAAAAATAAAATCACCATCATAAACTCCCTCTCTCCCCTTCTTGTCATGTCCTGTCCTATATCGAAAATCAAAGTCTGCAGCATACATGATTTAAAGAGGTATTCCAATCACATTGACTAAGGTCAAACATGGCATAATGGAAAATAAAGATTATTACCAAATATATTTCTATTCTGATCTATCTTCATTTCAAAGATACAGCAGGTTTTCTATCCTGCTTTCAGATGGTTCTCTAGATCACCAACCACCACTGTGCTCACTCCCTTCTCTGTCTTATCAGCAGGAGAGGTCTGGGTGGCAGGAGTACAGAGGGAGTTAGTAACCTAGAAAACCATATGTTAACAGACAGGATAGATAACGTAGTAGCCTAGAAAACCATATGTTAACAGACAGGATAGATAACCTGCTGTATCCTTGAAATAAAGCACATGCAGAACAACAATATATATTTACTGTTATCTATTTGTTTTAAGTTGATCAAAGAGATGGCCATACCCTTTTAAATGCATGTACTCGCCATAGACTTTGATGGTATATTGATATGATGTTGGCCCAGAATGGAGAGCCTGTGCACACAACTCTCCATTCTGTCCTATGGGAGTTCTTAGTACAGCTGAGTGCCATGTTTCCATAGAACAGAATGGAGAACTGTGCACAAGCATGGCTAGCTATTTATTCTAAGCTGACACTTTGGGGGGCCCATTCCTGACATAGGTGCAGGACCCAGAAGTGATCTTAAAGGGGTTTTGCCACGAAGTAAAATTGATGTGGGAAGCTTGCAAATGAAATAACAAACATTTTCACCATTCATTATTATTAAAAATTCTGCAGTCCTGGTCAGACATGCTCAGACATCACTTCTCCTCTCAGGCAGCTACTGAGTGTTCAAACCCCAGGTGCTGTCACTGTACTCCTGTCCTCTGTACTCCTTAGTAATTATTCAAACAATGCAAATAAATAAAAAAGAAACCTCAATGAGGTTTGTGCATTGATAAAGAGAAAAAAACAACAACACAGCTTTGGTTCCTGCAGAGATTTGAACCTAGGACCCTTGTGCCTTGAGGCAAAAACTTTACCTCTCAGCTACTCACAATGCTTTACATAAACAGACCTTTCTTTGACTACAGAGAGGAAAGGCCTAGTGATGTCATCCTGCTGGGTCACATGATATGCAATTCAAACACATCACACACGACCCCTTCTGAGCACACAGAGCTGAAGAGCTGGATACAGGAGGCATGAAATGAGATTGTGGCAAAGCCCCTTAAATGGTATATATAATAGTTATGCCATCAGAGTCCATGGTGGGAACACCTTGCTTTTCATATCCCAGAAGGCATCGTTTTTTTCTTCCTCTTTTTGTCCCCTTCCAGTACTAGAGTATGTGAAGTAAAATGCATGTGCATGTCAGGTTACATGTCTCCAGCCTGGAGGCAGCTTGCAGCAGCAGATATCTTTCCCCACCTCTTTATTTGCAATGGAGCCTAAATAAGTCTTGACTTCCTTTACTGAGCCTCAGCCCTTAGTTACACCCAAGAAAAACTAAAGACATGCATCCCTGTCTCTCTCAGTTTTCTACAGCCAATTAAATGTGTTCCTTAGGCTACGTTTACACGGGACTGGCTTACGTCGGATTTTTCAAGTCCGAAATCCGATCAAAAAACGTAGAACATGTTCTCTAATCCGCTGAAAAATGGCAGATTATAGTACTGTTAAATGTGGACCAGCCGGAAGCAGACTGCAAAATCCGTGCCAAAAAACCTGGTTTAAAAATGAAAACCAATAGTAAAATACTGGTCGGATTCTTGTAATAGACGGTTTTTTACTTCTGCAGGGTAGACGTAGCCTTGAGGTTTCTCTGATGTCATTTTCTAGATTTAGTGTCCTCTTATTACTGCAGCCCAATTGTTATCATAGTGTCTGAATCCAACCAGATAAGTAGACCTAGCCATGCCTGTAATGGCATTGTACATATTGACTGAAGTTTAATCGCATCCCCAGGATATTGCATGCTAGAAGAATGTGGGGAATTAAATGAATTATGGTGGGAAGGAAGCTCTTCTGGAGCTTCAGATAATGCTAAACTATGCATGCAGACATTCAGTCGCGTTCACAACATTTTGGCAAAAACCTGTTATGTGAAAGGAAATTTCCAAGAACATGATCCACAGTTGGTTTATGTAGGTAAATCCTTCTAATCTTTCTAACCGTAGGTCGATTAATCGATCAGCAGTCAAACAAGCTTGCAAAGGATGAAATGCTGCAGATGATTCGGCATGGTGCCACCCATGTGTTTGCATCAAAGGACAGTGAACTGACAGATGAAGATATCACTACAATTCTGGAAAGAGGGGAAAAGAAGGTACGGTAGTATTGCCATTTCTTTCTCATACATGGTGCATGGTTAAGTGATAACTTTACTGTGATAAAATGGTAACATCAGGCTTTTTATCACCTTATGATACAGTAATCAAGCTATTTAAGAAGAACATACACTGACAAGCAAAATGGTAACAAGGTTTTGATCTTTTAACTTTCAGGCTCCATATCTTATTATCCACCACAGCTTTGACCGTGAGACTACCATCATTTTATAGACAATCATCTTACCTATCTTACACATAAATTTGACGCAGGTATTTAGCATCTGCTTAGTTCTGCAGATTTTTGTCATGTAACTGCATTGTTACTGTTTTGCTCCTAAAAATCAAAATGTTAATTTTTATTATTTTATTAGTATTTGGTAAATCCACATTTGGCTTTCAGCTCTGCCTGAATCCTTCTGTGCTCTGGATAAGATTCAAGCAAAATCTGATCACAGGTATCTTCTACATGTTCCCAGTGTTCGTCCATACTGGGCTTTTTCTTCAACTCTACCCACAAGTGTTCGATTGGGTTGAGGACTGGGGACTGCGGAGGCCAATACAGCAACTCTTCTTCATTGTCATTGAGCCATTCCTTCTCAAACCTTGACATATGCTTCTGGTCGCTGTCCTGCTGGAACACTATGTCGTCCTTTTCATACCTATAGTACTCAAGTGTATGAAGTAACTCATCTTGTAGGATACTCACATATAACTCAGCATTGATATCAACATGGATCCTGGTCAAATATCCAACATCTTTAGCTGTGAAACATCCCCATATTGTAATGAGCCGGGATAGTGGATCCACTGGGCCGCCGCAAGCGGTGGTACAGGCCTCTCCAGGGAGCGGAGTCTAAGTGGTCCCGGTTTTCACCAGAGCCTGCCAAAAAGCGGGATGGACTTGCCGCGGCGGGATTCCACCAGGTCGCTAACCCTGATGTGACTTGCTTGTGGAGACGGCCGCGGTGCAACGCGGTACAGAATCTAGAGATGGAATCGTAGTCGGAGTCAGGCCAGAAGGTCGGGGCAGGCAGTGAAGGTTCGAGGTCGGTGGACGAGAGCAGACGGGACTGGTACACAGGAACGGTAAACCAGAGTAGAATAAGGCTTCCTTGCATAGGTAAAGGGCGCTATGGATTCGGCGAGGAAGTTCCGGGGGAGGAGACTTATATAGGGTCAGCGGGCGGCAAACCAATTACCGGCGCGCTGTCCCTTTAAATTTGAACGAGCCGGCGCGAGTGCGCCCTAAGGAGCGGGGCCACGCGCACTGGTTGGGAGACAGACACGGAGAAGCAGGAGCGAGGACTGGTAAGTGAGTGCACCCGAGGGAGGAAGCGAGCGCGCCCGCGGCCCAACACGTGGACCGCCGCACCACTTGCCTCGGGCGCAGGGGGACGAGTGCGCTACTCATGACAGTACCCCCCCGCCCTCGGGCCTGAAGAAATCTCCCGAGCAACCCTTGGTCCATGATGTTGTCCTCCGGCTCCCAAGATCTTTCCTCCGGCCCGAACCCCTTCCAATCAATAAGGAAATAACGCTTAACTTCTTAGCCAATATTTCCTTAACAGAATAAACATCAGAGGTATCAGCCATTGGAGCAGGAGGAGACACCTTACAAGAAAATCTATTCAAGACAACTGGCTTGAGCAGAAATACGTGAAAGGAGTTCGGGATCTGCATTGTGGGAGGTAGCCGGAGCTTGTAGGATACCGGGTTGATCCTTCTGCGAACCATAAATGGGCCAAGATAATGGTGACCCAATTTATAACTGGGGATCTTCAAACGAATGTATCTGGAAGACAACCAGACCTTATCCCCGGGAGCGAACGATGGAGGGGGCCTACGGTACTTATCCGCTCGCCGTTTAGTCTGGACGGAGGCCTGTTGCAGGGCTTGCCAAGTGTAGCTCCAGATGGCCTTGAGGTCACGGACCAAGGTGTCCACAGCAGGGACGTCGGAGGCCGCAGCTAGCGGGAGTTTTGGGCAGGGATGAAGACTGTAAACCACAAAAAACGGAGAAGCCCCAGCCGACTCCGAATCCAAAGAGCTGTAAGAAAACTCCGCCCAGGGTAACAAACTGGCCCAGTCGTCCTGTCGAGCCGATACGAAATGGCGTAAGTAGTTCTCCAAGATCTGATTGACTCGCTCCACTTGCCCGTTCGTCTGAGGGTGGTAAGCAGAGGAGAAATCCAGGTTTACTTTGAACTGGGAACAAAGGGATCGCCAGAATCTGGACACAAACTGCACCCCACGATCAGACACGATATGCCGAGGGAGGCCATGTAAGCAAAAAATATGTAAAAAGAAGAGGGTAGCAAGACGAGGCGCGGAGGGCAACCCAGGTAGCGGTACAAAATGCGCCATTTTGGAGAACCGATCCACAATGACCCAGATGACGGTATTACCAGCTGACGGTGGGAGATCCGCAATGAAATCCATGGCGATATAGGACAGTGCAAGGCTAGGAATGGGTAGTGGTTGAAGCAACCCCGGAGACCTGAGGTGAGAAGACTTGTTGCAGGCACAGGAGGGGCACGAATCAACAAAGTCCTTGACATCCTTGTTCCGGCCACCAATAGTAGCGGGCAATCAACTGCCCGGTCTTACGAATCCCTGGGTGGCCGGCCGCCCGAGAGCCATGTTCCCAGTTCAGGATTCTCCTCCAAAGCACGGGATGCACATAAGTCTTGCCCAGGGTTACCTGTCGGAGGTCCAACGGGGCTGCAGAAATCAGAAGATCTGGAGGAATGATGTGACCAGGAGGTGACTCCTCACCCAAGACGTCAGAGGCTTGTGACAGGGCATCGGCCTTGATGTTCTTCTCTGCTGGGCGAAAGTGGAGTACGAAATCAAACTGCGAGAAGAAGAGGGACCAGCGGGCTTGCCTGGGGTTAAGACGCTGGGCCGTCTGAAGGTACGCCAGATTCTTATGAGCCAAATAGATAATAATCGGATGGCGAGCCCCTTCCAACAGATGACGCCATTCTTCAAGGGCTAACTTAATGGCCAGCAACTCGCGGTCTCCAATGGTGTAGTTCTTCTCGACAGGGGAGAAAGTTTTCGAGAAAAATCCACAAATCTTGGCCCCACGTAGGTGATCGAAGAGTTCGGTGATCAGAGGCAGCGGGTAGCGATTCTTCACCGTAATCTTATTAAGGCCTCGGTACTCTATACAGGGACTTAGCGAGCCATCCTTTTCTCCACGAAGAAGAAGCCTGCTCCAGCCGGAAAAGAGGACTTACGGATGAAGCCCTTCTTGATATTTTCCTGTATATAGTCCATCATGGCCTTGGTTTCAGGTATTGACAATGGGTAGACGCTGCCCCGAGGAGGGCTAGTGCCGGGCAACAGGTCTATAGGGCAGTCGTAGGGACAGTGAGGCGGCACGGTCTCCACCTGTTTTTCGGAAAAGACGTCGGCAAAATCCTGGTACTCAGCAGGCAAACCCGGCAGGGGTTTAGAGGACGCTGAAGGTGACGAGGTGTGCACCGGGTGAGGTGCCACAAAACAACGGAGCCGGCAGTCGTGTCCCCAACGCGTGACTTCACCTGTTTTCTAGTCCGATATAGGAGAATGACACTGCAGCCACGGTAAACCCAACAGAATCGCTGACGAGGAGCGAGGCAGCACATAGAAGGATATCTTCTCACAGTGGAGTGCCGCTACGCGCATCGAAACTGGTTCCGTGCGGCAGCGGATGGCATCGTGCAGGACCTCTCCACTCACTGAGGAAATGAGCAGGGGCTTCTCGAGGCGAACCACCGGGAGTCGAAGTTTCAACACCAGCGCGGCATCAATGAAATTCCCGGCCGAACCGGAATCCAGGAAGGCAGGAGTTGAACTTGCGTTCTGGAGCTAGACATGATCAGACGTGGAGAGGGACTACACACACCTAGGGACCCCACTCCCACGAAGCCTAGGTGCGCGCGTTTCCCGGACGCGGACGAAGCGGACAGTCCTGCCGAAAGTGCTCTGAACTGGCGCAATACAGGCACAGATTCTCCGCTCGCCGACGGGACAGCTCCTGTTCAGAGAGGTGGGCATGGTCCACTTGCAAGGGCTCCTCGCCGGAGCTCTACCTGCCTTTCGGCGAAGCGCACATCAATACGCGTAATGGAGAAACTCACTCAGAGACGCTGGGAGATCCCTTGCTGCCAGGGCATCCTTGACCCTGCAGGAGAGGCCCTTCTTGAAGGTCGTGCACAGGGCAGCCTCATTCCAGGTTAGCTCCGAGGCCAGGGTGCGAAACCTAATGGCATAATCGCCCACCAAGGAATCCCCTTGGCGCAGGCTCAGGAGTGTAGTCTCAGCTAAAGAAGCCCGTGCAGGTTCCTCGAAGACACAGCGGACCTCCTTGAGGCAGGCCTGCAGGTCGCACGACACCGGCTCACCCCGGTCCGAGAGGGGTGTAGCCCAAGCCAGAGCCTTTCCCGAGAGCAGACTGAGCACGAATGCCACCTTTGACCGTTCGGACGGAAACTGATCAGCCATCAGTTCCACGTGCATGGAGCACTGAGTAATAAATCCCCTGCAGAGCTTCGGATCTCCGTTGAACTTCGAAGGTAGTGACAGCCGGAGCTTGGGTCCCACAGGAGCAGTAGACACGGTAGGAACTGGAACAGCCGGGGGAGGTGGCGGAGGTTGTCGCTGAGAGGCGATAAGCTCCTGCATCATGGACGTCAGCTGATCCAACTGTTGCGCCTGTTGCGCCAGCTGTTGAGATTGCTGGGCAACGATGGACTTCAGGTCTTCCACACTAGGCAACGGCACCTTGACGGGATCCATGACCGAATCCAACTGTAATGAGCAGGAGGAGTGGATCCAATGGGCCGCCGCAAGCGGTGGTACAGGCCACACCAGGGAGTGGAGTCTAAGTGGGTCCCGGTTTTCACCAGAGCCCGCCGCAAAGCGGGATGGACTTGCCGCGGCGGGATTCCACCAGTTCGCTACCCCTGAGGTGACTTGATAGCGGAGGCGGCCAAGATGCAACACGGTACAGAATCGAGAAACAGAATCGTAGTCGGAGTCAGGCCAGAAGGTCGGGGCAGGCAGCAAAGGTTCGAGGTTGGTGGATGAGAGCAGACGGGACTGGTACACAGGAACGGTAAACCGGAGTAGAATAAGGCTTCCTCGCATAGGTAAAGGGCGCTATGGATTCGGCGAGCAAGTTCCAGGGGAGGAGCCCTTATATAGGGTCAGTGGCCGTCAAAACCAATTACTGGCGCGCTGTCACTTTAAATTTGAAAGAGCTCGCACGCGCCCTAGGGAGCGGGGCCGCGCGCACCGGCCATGAGACAGATGCGGGGAAGCAGGAGCGAGGACTGGTAAGTGAGTGCGCCCGAGAGAGCGAGCACACCCGCGGCCCGACACGTGAACCATGGCACCGCTTTCCTCGGGCGCAGGGGGACGAGTGCGCCCACAGCCCAAACTGCGAGCTGTGGCGCTACTCATTACACATATCATCAGTTTTCATCCTCTGAACTTGACAGTTCCTTCAATGTCTCAGTCCATTAGCTCCATTCTTTCAAACATATTTGCACCCATCAGAGCCCTGTCTATTGACTTTCATCTCATCGAAAACACCCATTTCCCAATCTTCCATTTTGTTTCGTACTTTTTTGCAAACTTGAGCCAACGCTTCTTATGACAAGATTGAAGTCGAGGCTTCTTCACCTTTTTTTGGGCCATCATTCCAGACCTATGTAATGCGCGTTACATGGTGCTTGCATGGACGTCTGTGATCCCAATCTTACAAAGCATACAAGCCATCTCCACTGCTGTGGCTGTCGTGTTAGAACTGACTCTGTTGACTCTGATATTTTGCCTGGACGTCTACTTCTTGACTTTTGAATGGGTGGATTACTTCATTTTATATTCTTACAGCTGTCATGGCCTCACATGATGCAGTTTTCTTGGCCGAGAGACTGTTATCGATAAGCTGGATGATGCTGTTTCTCTTTTCTTGGGAAATCATCTTCATGGCTTCTCAAACCAGTGACCTTTTGACTGGGAATCAGCCTAATAAAACCCTGAGCTGTTAGGGAATGTGAGAACAGGCTGTAATTTGTAGTATACACGAAGAAAAAGATTGTTCCACCATCAGGAGCAAAACAGTAACAATGCAGTTACATGACAAGAATCTGCATAACTAAGCATATGCTAAATAGTTGCAGGTCAAAGTTATGTATGAGATATCCAAGATGATTGTCTATAAAACGATGGTAGTTTCACGTTCAAAGCTGTAGGGGATGGTGAGATATGGCACCTAAAAGTCAGTGTAAAATATATTTATTGGATATGACTTTAGAACACAATAAAAAAAAAAAAATGTAAATATGCAAAATGCTGCAGAAAGTGGGAAAAACAGTTTTCAACAAAAACGTACTGAATTTGTGGAGTCTATGAATTTGTTCTGAGAAATAGAATAGCTTCCATCAGATCCTTCATAGATGACCTCACATCGGATCTCATTATTTCAGGCTAGAGAACAGCCTCTCTACACTAACTTGGGTTGGAGGCAAAGCGGTGACCACATGGGTAACATCTCTAACAATGTCGGGGTATAAAGGAATTGCCTCATGCACAGTAGGTTTTGCTGAATAGTTGAACTTTTCTACTTCTTTGAAAGCAAGAGAAAAATTTTGCTGAAACCTGGCCAATCTCTTTACTATGTCAATAAATCTTTTCCCCTGCGGCAACGCTTTGCTTGCTCCATACCATCCAAATACTATTCAAAATTAAACTCCTCATCTAAAGAGTCTGAAGATAGGGAAGCAGTAGAACTCGCACGACCCAATTCCTCTTGCCCTTGGCATTACATTGACCTAACTGTACCAATTTATTATATATTTTGGGAATCAGAGTCAGTCCATTTTAGAATGACTCTGAGTCCATCAAAAAGGGTACCGACTCCACGACTCCGACTCCACAGTCCTGTGGGATGTCCCAAACCCCAGTTTTGTTCCCTAAACCTAAGTTGGAATTTAGGTTAGGGCTACGGTCTTTTACAGTGTTTTAGAGGTTAATGTGATGTTCTATAGGGCTCCAAGTGCAATGTAACCAGAAGTGATGTTGGACAGGATGTTGCACTAGAAATAATGGCAGACCAGGAGTGCTGTGGAATGGTGAATTAACCCCTAAAATCCCATTAAAAAGGTCTAATCCCAATTTAGGATTAGGATCTCTTTTTGGTGAGTCAAATTTTGATCCCATCTGACCCAAATTGCTTACATTTGGATCATATTTGACATCAACCTGAATCTAAAAAAAAAACATCATAATCTATCTTGCAATGAATAAAGAAGCATCTTGTCACTTTTTGACACAGATTCTCCATTGGGTAGCCTGGACTGGATGTGATTTAGCCCCTTTGAACGGGGTTAACCCAGTGCCTTATACTGAACATAGAAGCCGAAAATTTTAAACAGAAATCCAAAGATGTGCCTTGGATTTCTACTGGGAATTTGTAATTCATTTTTCTAACATGTGGATTAGCCCCAATGAATTGGGCTAATCCAGGGCCAGATCTAGAGCATATAAACTGAGCATTTTCTGCAAAAATCTGAAGATGTTCCTTGGATTTCTGCGACGAACCAGCAACTCATTTTTCTGATACTGTATGAACATAGTCCAAGACTTTCTAGTTCACATTTTTCTTGATGGTTAGTTGAAGAAGAACACTGCCATGTTTTATAAAATCTGCACCTTTAGCCTTCATCCTACAATTTATAAAATATTTCGTTTTCAGACTGCTGAAATGGCAGAGCGCTTGGAACAAATGGGAGAGAGCTCACTGAGAAATTTCTCTATGGAAACAGAAACCAGTTTATATAACTTCGAAGGAGAAGATTATCGCGAGAAACAAAAGGTAAAGCTGTTATGTACAATAAAAACCCAACACAAAACTTACTTATTAATACATGTCTCATCTAACCTCAACTCAAAAAGTTTACGTCAGACATCATGTCAAAGAAACTGATGACTCTGCTGTATCGTTATACAACAGTATGCTAGATTTCTTACACTTATTGAAAAAGTGAGAAAATACAAGTATTAAAAGTGAATTTATCAGATAATTAAGACAGAAACATCAAACAAAAATTGACAGACAACATAATGACACAAAGAGCCGTTATTCATTTCTGTTTGTTGTTAACGTTATGTAATCAAAAGTGGTGTGAAAAAGTATTTGCCCCCCTTCCTTTTTTCTTAATCTTTTGGATGTTTACAAACAAGTTAAATATATTTTTTTATCCTGGAAGGCACACTAAATAAAATATAACCTTTATTTAGAAACAAAAAACTTCATTACCACGTGTTTAGACATAAGTATTTGGACCGCTATTCCTGACCAAATCAAGCCTCCGTTTATAATAGAAGCATGTGTTGACTATAGGGACAGGACTAATAAAGAGTAAGATAATGTAAGAGTGTTGTACTCGTCTAACCCTGTTATGCCTTGTGTATTACCCTAGTAATATCTAGCCTAACACACGGGCTGAGAAATCGTCCTGATAAGGACGGTCCCGTCCGGAACCTGTCCCTAATGTAATTCACCCTATTTAACCCTAAGAAGCATATAGATGAAAAAATGGGTTACAACAATGCATATTACTTTAATGTCATCTTTTGGATATTTGTCACACTTAAATGTTTCAGATCACCAGACAAATGCAAAAACTAGACAAACATAACAATGGTAAACACACAGGGGAACATGTATTAATAGGGCTGCACCAGATGTCTGGCACCTTTTCAGCCCGAGATCTAGCGCAGCCCCGTTCACTAATGGCCACATGTGTGAAAACTGTCTAGGTCTAAAACTCACCTTGTTGCCCATAGCAACCAATCAGAGCACCCCTTTAATTTCAGATAGTGCTCTGGAAAAATGAGAGGGGAACTCTGATTGGTTACTATGGGCAACAAAATGAGTTTTAGACCTAGACAGTTTTCATGCATGCGGCACTTTGTAATGCGCCTGAGATCAGGGGGCGTGCTGGAAGTGTGTCGCACTAGAACCGTACAAAGCTACATATTTATAGCTTCAGTATGGCAAATCCAGACACATTACTGCTAGAACAGGTAAACCACTTTTAAATTGGTTTACTTGAGCTAGAATTGTCGTTTCTGCGCTAGAATGCACTTGATTTATGACCCGCAGTAAGCCGGGTTCATAGATTCAGGCGCATTCTACACTATTATTATGTGCATAAAATTGGTGTCTAAGCGCTAAAAATCATACATGTCGCCCAAAGTGCAGTTTTTAAATGAAGGTCTTTATTATTAAGGGAAAAAGTAATCAAAACCTACAGGGTCCTGCGTGAAAAAAGTAATTGCCCCCTAAACCTAATAACTGGTTGGGCCACCCTTAGCAGCTACAACTGCAATCATATGTTTATGATAATTGCCAATGAATCTTTTACAACTCTCTGGAGAAATTTTGGCCACTCATCCTTACATTGGAGGGTTTCTGAGCATTAACTTATTTTTAAGGTCATGCCACAATATCTTAATTGGATTAAGGTCAGGACTTTGACTAGGCCACGCCAAAGCCTTCATTTTGTTTTTCTTAAGCCATTCAGAGGTGGACTTGCTGTGTGTTTTGGATCATTGTCTTGCTGCATAACACAAGTGCACTTCAGTTTGAGGTCTCAATTGCCTGACATTCTCCTTCAGGATTTGGTGGTAGACAGCAGAATTCATGGTTCCATTGATTAGAGCAAGTCTTCCGGGTCCTGAAGTAGCAAAACAGCCCCAGACCATCACACTTTAACCACTATGTTTTACTGTTGGTATGATTTTCCTTTTCTGAAATACTGAGTTGCTTCTACTCTGGATGTAAAATGGGACTTACACCTTCCAAAAAGTCCAACTTTTGTCTCATCAGTCCACAAAATCTTCTCCTAAAAGTCCTGGGGATCATCAAGATATTTTCTGGCAAAACCGAGACGAGCCTTTATGTTCTTTTTGCTCAGCAGTGCTTTTCTTCTTGGAACTCTGCCATACAGGCGATTTTTGCAGAGTCTATTTCTAATGGTGAATACATGAACACTGATCTTAACTGAGGCACGTGAGGCCTTCAGTTCTTTGGATGTTGTTGTGGGGTGTTTTGTGACCTCTTGGATGAGTCATCGCTGTGCTCTTGGGCCTCGTTCACACGGCTTATTTTGCCGCGGATTGGCGCCGTACTGCGCGCCGGATTTGCGCTGCAGTACGGCGCCAATCCGTCGGAGTCATTACGGTAATCCACTGCTCTCATAGAGAACAGTGGATTACGTCGCTCCTACCCGCTCGGCGAATCCGACGGGCGGGGAGAAAGTGACATGCACATTATCCAGGCGCAATACGCGCCATGGATAATGCAAGTCTATGGGGCCAGAGAGCGGCGCCCCCGCCGCGCTCCGGCCCCGCCCCCGTCCCGCTCCTTATTCACGGCGGATTTGTAAGCCGGATTGCGCTCACAAATCCGTCGGGAATAAGCCGTGTGAACACGGCCTTAGAGTAATTTTGGATGGCCTGCCACTCCCTGGGAAGATTCACCACAGTTCCATGTTTTCTTCATTTGTGGGTAATGGATCTCGCTGTGGTTCTCTTGAGTCCCAAAGCTTTAGAGATGGCTTTATAACCTTTTCCAGACTGATAGATCTCAATTACTTTGTTTCTCAATTGTACTTGAATTTTCTTTGATCTCCCCATGATGTCTAGCTTCTGAGGATCTTTTGGTCTACTTCACTTTGTCAGGTCCTATTTAAGTGCTTCCTTGCTTGAGAACAGTTGTGGCAATAATCAGGCCTGGATGAAGCTAGGGAAATTGAACTCAGCTGCCCAAAGATGTGATAAAACACAGTTAATTTATGTTTAAAGAGGGGGAAAGAGGGAATTAATTATTCACAAAGGAACATGTAGGTTTTGATGACTTTTTCCCTCAATAATAAAGACCTTCATTTAAAAAATTTAATTTTGTATTTACTTGTGTTATGTTTGTCTAATATTTACATTTGTTTGGTGATCTGAAACATTTAAGTGTGACAAACATCCAAAAGATTAAGAAATTAGGAAGGAGGCAAATACTTTTTCACACCACTGTACATCCTAGTGTCTGTTTTAGATTGATTTTGTATTTTTTTAGGCGAGTTGCCTTAGAAGTGCATTTAATGTACTTTAGAGAAGATTACCAGGTGGTTTATGTGGAAAATAAAAACTGGGCACTTGGACATATAGTAAATGTACTCACATCACGTTTTTGCCTCTTTTGGTGGTATTGTTGTGGATGGGAACAAAAGTGTCATATGTGTGATCCTTTGTTTTTCCATTTTAATGTGTTAGCTAGTATAACACCACGGATGCCTTTGCACACGGCACATAAAGCTGCCTGTATATCTTTTTTATTGTAATGTGTTTCTAAAATGGCCGCTACATATTATGCTTATAGAGATAACTGCTATATAATCCAAGATGGAGCCTGCTACCGGGACTACACCCAAGATTAAGACATTCTGGAGCTAAAGGGAATATGTCCCAAATAAGGATGTAACCAATCATAGACTAACAGCTATGCTCATGTGATGCTTTCTTATCTCACTAACACAAAGTATAGAACCCACTGTTGCATAATAAAAGACAGGAAGTGTATTCAGACCAACTTTTGGGAGTTTGGTGTGATCTCTTTCTCGGTGCTGCACCTTATATCCTAGGATAATTTGGAGACCCCACTAGGATGTAGAGCCACTTTAAAGTTCCGTCCATTTCATTATCTGTCAGGATACCTTGAAAATGGTATCAGAATGTATACCCTGGCAGAGCCAAAGGAATAAAGAGGGCAGATGTAGTCTCTTTAAAAACTCCGTTGGCTCAGTTTTCCGAACGTATATGCTTTAGTTAATAGACACAAAAGCGCGACCACTGCCAAGTGGCATGTACATTTGGGAAATAGAACAGACATACAGTAGTCCAAAAGTCCATATACACCCCTCTGGCACTGCCTATATCTCCGTGTAGTGTATGTGGGAATAACTTTTTCCAGATATGCTCACTGTTACCATCGATGGTGGCTAAAAACATTATGTAAATGGGGGCCTAATTGTAAACACATCTTCTAAATTGCTGAAATCTTTGGAGCCTGTGAAAAGAACAATACAGTAATAAGTTCTGAATTTTTATATAATAAAATAATTTTTAGTAACAAAAGGCAAACGTTTATTCAATCTGCAATTGGGGATCTTTTCCCCAATTATACTATGGGGGAAAAAGTATTTAGTCAGCCACCAATTGTGCAAGTTCTCCCACTTAAAAAGATGAGAGGCCTATAATTGACATCATAGGTAGACCTCACTATGAGAGACAAAATGAGAAAACAAATCCAGAAAATCTGACGACTGATCCGTGTACATGAAAGAATGAATGGGGCCATGTACCGTGAGATTTTGAGGGCAAACCTCCTTCCATCAGCAAGGGCATTGAAGATGAAACATGGCTGGGTCTTTTAGCATGACAATGGTCCCAAGCACACTGCCAGGGCAACGAAGGAGTGGCTTCATAAGAAGCATTTCAAGGTCCTGGAGTGGCCTAGCCAGTCTCCAGATCTCAACCCCATAGAAAACCTTTGGAGGGAGTTGAAAGTCCGTGTTGCCCAGCGACAGCTCTGAAACATCACTGCCACTGCTGTAGAGGAGATCTGCATGGAGAAATGGGGCAACAGTGTGTGCCAACCTTGTGAAGACTTGAAGAAAACGTTTGACCTCTGTCATTGCCAACAAAGGATATATAACAAAGTATTGAGATAAACTTTTGTTATTGACCAAATACTTATTTTCCACCATAATTTGCAAATAAATTATTTCCAAACCACAATGTGATTTTCGGGATTTGTTTTCTCATTTTGTCTCTCCTAGTTGAGGTCTTCCTATGATGTCAATTACATCATTCTCTCATCTTTTAAATTGGGAGAACTTGCACAATTGGTGGCTGACTAAATACTTTTTTTCCCCACTGTATGCTGCTAAACTGCAGTCTTGAAACCATAAACCAGACAATTTTTCAATCTATAGTAAATCTATTTTAAAATGTACTTTCAGCTATGTTTGTGGCGGTGTCCCCCAATAGAAAATGAAACGTAATAGCAGGGGACACACCCGACAGTCTTTTGCGCAAGCCAAGACACATGCTTGGAAAGCAGTACTGAAGTAGTCCAATCTGAAGTGGACTCATCTCTATACAAAATGCTATCAGAAAAAGATAGAACAAAGTACAACCCACAGAACATAGCTGCATAATATAGAGCCAAAATAAAGTATTAATAGTATAGTTATAAGGAGAAAACTGGAGATGAGGTGAAGCATGATTACTCGGTATGCATCAAAGACAAGGGGAAAGGAGTGAGATATGGCAGAGGAGAGGTGAGTAGCCATGATGTAGTAGAAAAGTTTAATTCATTTGAACAAGAGATAAAACATGAGACAAGGACAGAAGAATCTGTAAGAAACTGACGGTATTGTTAGCCTGGTCAGCAAGTTCGTACACACTGTTCAGAGAAATCGTTACAATCCTGTAAAATACAAAGCCGTGTACTTAGTTTATCCACCTCAAAACTTTATGGTAAAAATCTAATAAAAATTGTTGCGCAGAGTTATTTGTATCAAATTTTAATATATATATATATTTTTTATTTTTTTATTTTTCTAATGTACTGAATCTTTAACCCTTATTTTACCCTACGTATTTTTCGGACTATAAGGCGCACGGATTATAAGGCGCTTTATCAATGAGCGCCTGTTAAGTCTTCTTGGTTCATATATAAGGCGCACTGGATTATAAGGCGCGGCACATTAAATGAAACAAAGCTCAGACCGCAAGCCAAGCTTCATTCAACACTTTCACAATAAGCCGTGTTCAACGCTTATTCACAGGATTTGTGACCCGTATTGGCCACAAATCCCGTGATAAGGAGGGGGCGGGGGCGCGCATTCCGCCCCATAGCAAGCATTGTATTAGCGCGTCCGGCGTAAATAATGTGCATGTCACTTTCCCCCACGCGGGATTTGCGAGGGGGAGGAGCGACGATTCCACTGTTCTAACTGATGCAGTGGATTACCGTATGACGCCGACGATTGCGCCGTATGAAGGCAAATCCGGCGGGAATACGTCGCAAATCGCTCGGCAAATAAGCCGTGGAAGGGCCTAACTCTCAACTTGTAAAGTTGTAACAAAGCAATACATGTACATTATTTGCCGATCGCGAATATGTCACTGTGAAGCTTATTTGCAACTGATTCGGAACGTATTTACATCGGAAATCCGCGTTGAATCAGTTCTGAATAGGCCGTTCACACGGCTTATTCAGAACGTATTACAACGGTTTTCCGATGTAAATACTTCTGATCAGTGAAATCAGTTGCAAATAAGGTCATAAGTGTGGCACGTATTTGTACTGATTTCCCGACGGTTCAATCACAGATCATGTAGGTGGTGATCGTCGGAATAATGACATGTCAATTGTTTTTGTCTGGCATTGCGGTCATCCGCCGGCATCGGATCGGAACAGCGTGTGTGGAACGACAGCTATTTCTGAATCAATAGAAAATGGCTGAGACTTATTCGGACGGATTTGCCGACGGATTGCGATCGTCAACGTACGGCAATCCGGCGAAATAGCTGTGAACGAGGCCATAAGCTGCGTGAACATCAGCCTTAGTGACACTTATTTGCAACTGATTTGTAACTGATTTCGGATGTATTTACTATTGTAAATCAGTTGCAAATCAGTTGCAAATCAGTGTCACTAAATTAGCTGTAGCTAATACGTTCTGAACAAAGCCTAAAAACCCACGTGAAGAATTGATTAATATAATAGACGCATCGGACTATAAGGCACACTTTCGATTTCTGAGATAATCTTAGGCTTTTTTGTGCGCATTATAGTCCAAAAAATACGGTAATATCTATTAAATTGATATAGGGACTACTTATGATTATTGAAACATCAATAGTGCTTAATTTTCTAACTTCAATAAATCTATTCTGCATCATCTTTTCTGGGGAAAAAATATTTTCAAGAAAATAGTTTTTTTTTCAAAGGGGTATTCCCACCACACACATTGATAGCATATGAGTAAGATATGCCATCAATGTATGTTGGGACTTGCACCTATCCTTCACCATTTTGAACAGAGAGGTAGTCAGAACTCTCTTATTGATTAAAATGGGAGTTCTGAGTACAGCCGAGTACAATCCTATCTATATGCCATCAATGTGTGTGGTGGGAATAATCTCTTAGGGCTACAAGGGTATGTTCACACAATTTTTTTTTTTTTGTCGGAAGCATCTGTTACAGATCAGTGGGAGAAATCCTATGCAAAACTAGATTTCTGCCACAGATTTTCACATTGTTTGCAGCAGATTCTGGTGTAGATTTGATGTGAATCTGGCCCATTTGTAAGTTTTAAAAATAGGCAGAATTCATGTGAATTTTGATGCAGAATAAACGTGGACTTCATGCTGAAATATGCTTGAACATCCGTCATGTGAACATGCACTAAATATATGATATAACAGAAAATATGAGATCCAGGTCCATAGGAAATAAGTTGTCCAAGTTATGTTAACTGTTCAGTCCTATAACTGTTGAAAGAGAGAACAAGCTTTACTTCTACTTTCTAGTATGTGAAGTTGCCTTATTGCTTTTGAATATGTTCAGTTTCTTTAGATGACTGTTGCTGACTCATCAGGTAATTGTTTTGAATGAAAACGTAATGTAATTTCTTGCTGTGCAATCTTAATTGGCCACTTAAAGCCATCATGTTGATTTGTAATTTCCCGTAAAGTGGATACTTTTCTAAAGTGCTTTTTTCTTGGTTATACAATTAGCTTAGCATGTTGGAGTGGATAGAACCCCCCAAACGAGAGCGCAAAGCCAATTATGCAGTGGATGCATACTTTAGAGATGCCTTGCGTGTTAGTGAACCAAGGGCTCCAAAGGTAAAGTATTACTTGATATGTTTTCTCAGTCAGGATTTTAAAAATTAGTTAGTCTATGAATATGGCTTCACAGAAAATACAGTCATGGCCAAAAGTTTTGAGAAAGACACAAATATTATATTTTCACATGATCTGTTGCCCTCTGGTTTTTATGTGTGTTTGTCAGATGTTTTTATCACATACAGAAATACAAGTGCAGTCATATTATGATTAACAAAAGCTTTTATTGACAGTTAGAATGAGTTAATGCAGCAAGTCAATATTTGGAGTGTTGACCCTTCTTCTTCAGGACCTCTGCAATTCTCCCTGGCATGCTCTCAATCAACTTCTGCACCAAATCCTGACTTATAGCAGTCCATTCTTGCACAATCAATGCTTGCATTTTGTCACAATTTGTTGGTTTTTGTTTGTCCACCCGTCTCTTGATGATTGACCACAACTTCTCAATGGGATTAAGATCTGTGGAGTTTCCAGGCCATGGACCCAAAATCTCTATGTTTTGTTCCCTGAGCCATTTAGTTATCACCTTTGCTTTATGGCAAGATGCTCCATCATGCTGGAAAAGGCATTGTTGATCACCAAACTGCTCTTAGATGGCAGAAGAGAAGTTGCTCTTGGAGGACATTCTGGTACCATTCTTTATTCATGGATGTATTTTTAGGCAAGACTGTTAGAGAGCCGATTCCCTTGGCTGAGAAGCAACCCCACACATGAATGATTTCTGGATGCTTTACAATTGGCATGAGACAAGACTGGTGGTATCGCTCACCTTGTCTTCTCCGAACAAGCTGTTTTCCAGATGTTCCAAACATTCGGAAAGGGGATTCATCAGAGAAAATGACTTTACCCCAGTCCTCAGCAGTCCACTCCCTGTACCTTTGGCAGAATATCAGTCTGTCCCTGATGTTTTTTCTGGAGAGAAGTGGCTTCTTTGCTGCCCTCCTTGACACCAGGCCTTGCTCCATGAGTCTCCGCCTCACAGTGCGTGCAGATGCACTCACACCTGCCTGCTGCCATTCCTGAGCAAGCTCTGCACTGCTGGTAGCCCGATTCCGAAGCTGAAACACTTTTAAGAGACGGTCCTGGCGCTTGCTGGTCTTTCTTGGGCGCCCTGGAGCCTTTTTGGCAACAATGGAACCTCTCTCCTTGAATTCCTTGATGATGCGATAGATTGTTGACTGAGGTGCAATCTTTCTAGTTGCGATACTCTTCCCTGTTAGGCCAGTTTTGTGCAGTGCAATGATGACTTCACGTGTCTCTTTAGCGATAACCATGGTTAACAGAAGAGAAACAATGATGCCAAGCACCAGCCTCCTTTTAAAGTGTCCAGTGGTGTGATTCTTACTTAATCATGACAGATTGATCTCCAGCCCTGTCCTCATCAATACCCACACCTGTGTTAATGGAGCAATCACTGAAATGATGTTAGCTGGTTCTTTTAAGGCAGGCCTGCAATGAAGTTGAAATGTGTTTTGGGGGAAAAAGTTCATTTTCTAGGCAACTATTGACTTTGCAATTAATTGCTGTTAAGCTGATCACTCTTTATAACATTCTGGAGTATATGCAAATTGCCATTATAAAACCTGATGCAGTTGACTTTGTAAAAATTAACATTTGTATCATTCTCAAAACTTTTGGCCATGACTGTACAGTCTCTGTACTTACATTTTTTAGAGTTTTATTTTCTGACACATATAGAACAAAATTAATTTGCTGTCTTAGGCTATATGCAGACACACGTAATATGGATCCACACAAAAGGTAAAACATAAAATATAAGGGCAAATTTACTGTCTCATACTGACATAGTGTAACATTAGACTAATGAGGTCTAGAATGCTCCAAATTTATCAAAGTGGCTCATGCTGTATAAAAAACCTGGCACATCTTTAGATGCTTCTATCTGACTTTAAACTACCTATTTGCTTAGCTAATGCCAATAATTGTGCCAATATTTTAGCCGATTGTGTCACCCTTAAAGGGGTTTTGCCACGATTTCATGCCTCCTACATCCAGCTCTTCAGCTCTGTGTGCTCAGAAGAGGGCGTGTGTGATTTGTTTGAATTGCATATCATATGACACAGCAGGATGACATCACCAGACCTTTCCTCTCTGTAGTCAAAGAAAGGTCTCTTTTTATACAAAGCATTGTAAGTAGCTTGAGAGGTAAAGTTTTTGCCTTCAGGCACAAAGGTCCTAAGGTTCAAATCCCTGCAGGAACCAAACCTGTGGGTTTTTTTTTCTCTTTATCAATGCACAGACCTCATTGAGGTTTCTTTTTTTATTTGCACTGTTTGACTAATTACTAAGGAGTACAGAAGATGGGAGTACAATGACAGCACCTTGGGTTTGAACATTCAGTAGCTGCCTGAGAGGAGAGGTGATGTCTGAGCATGTGCGACCAGGAGTGAGGAGCTCTCAGCCCTGGTCGTATCCCCTGGAGATGAGCTGTAAACAATGGATCACTAATTTAGCAGCTAAAACAAAAAAGGTGCAGAATTTTTAATAATAATGAATGGTGAAAATGTTTGTTGTTTCATTTGCAAGCTTCACACGTCAATTTTACTTTGTGGCAAAACCCCTTTAAGGCTACACCGATTTCATTGATTCACAAATCCTGTCTATGAAGCTATGCTCTCTTGTCAAATCCAACAAAAAAGTGTCTACAAACTGTCTAAAACACATAATAAATGTGCAAGGCTTTTTTTTGGCACACATGCAATAGTAAATCTGACCCATAATGTACAAGTATGCCATTGTGAACCCAGCCTTAACTATTATCTTTTAAGGATCAACATATTACTGCAGATTTGTTAATCCTTTCTATACTTGGTGTAAACTTCGACTAGACAGTTTAAAAATGTATCAGATTTATCAATGGATAATAAATGTGGCGCATGCTTGAACAATCTATTTGTTGGCTTAGTTTACATCATTGCAGCCAAATTTTGCTGCATTTATTGCCACATGGCATTACACGCTTAGCATTCCCTTCAGCAAATCCACACCCTTTTAGCAAAGCTATCCCCCTTTTGCAGGACAAGGCGCAAACGTGTTAAAAACTAATAAGAAACTAATAGTGTTCAAAAACATGGCCCTCTGAACTAGGTGTCACGTCAGAGAAGGTGCAGTGGGCCCTGACTGTCACCCAGCCCACTGTCCCTGTTTACTTGGCGTGCTGCCCTAGATGGCAGACCCCAACTGAACGACAACCCCTATGCTGCTAAGTGCAGGGCCGTCAGGGAAAATGCAGAGTCAATCAGTCCGGGTCGGTAACGGTGCAGTAACGGATAAGCCAAGAAACGTACTCCAAGTGGAAGATCAGAAACAAGCCGGGGTCCAAACACGGTCAGGAGCGCAGTACACAATCGGAGGCAACAAGCGAGGTCAGAAACACAGGAAGACTACAATACACAAGACTACAGGGAAACCACAAGGGAACACCTTTGACAGGCAAAGCCTGGAGGAACTAGGTAGGTTTAAAAGGTCTGCCTGGACACCGACCCGCAGCTGATTGGTGCGGCATCCGGGTCACTCCTGGCTCAGAAGCAGCACCTCTCCCTGGGTGTGGTCTGAGGGCAGACCTATTAACCCTCGCAGTTCGTTGCGTTAAACGGGTGGAAGGCGCCCAGACGAACGTATCCTGACAGTAGGCATATCAAATATGTATGTTTTGCCTAGGATGTCCTTTTCAGAGGGTTTTCCATTAGTTGTAAAAATAGAATGGACCCAGGTTTGTCTCTGCTGTTAGAGCACACTGTGTATTACCCCAACAGCAGCCTGTGTCATACTGGCTGTTTTCAATGAATAAGCTATTACGTTATAAGTGTATAATAAAGTGTATAGCAAAGTTTTTAAAAAGTTAACATAAAAAGTGTACAAAACAAAAAATATACATAAATGTTTAATATGAAAAAATTATTGCGTATATACTACATAAAAATTAAAAAACCTACACGAGTGAAGAAACCACATGGCCCTAATAACCTTAAGAAATATTTCAACTTGTTATTTAGCCTGAAAAATTGGGGTAAAAAAAAAAAAAGAAAAATGCTGTAAATTGCTTTGTTTTATATTCCTGTCGCAAAAAAAATGTAAATGTATCATAAACCATGGCAGAAAAAAATCTACTACATAGAACAAGGCCTCATACCACTGCGTCACTGAAAATATAAAAAAAAGTTATGTCTAGTGAGACAAAGAGTCAAAAACTATAACTTTTAGCTGGTCATCAAGGACTTTTTAGGCCCAGTCATTGAGGGGTTAATCAGAGCAGGAGTGGTTCCACTATGAGAAATATATAAAATGATTACAGTATCACATACAAGTGCAATTTAAGCTTTGATTTAAGACCTTGAAATCACATCGACCTCGAAGTTGGGTAAGGAAGAATATACAAAGCTATATACATTGTGAACTATCAGGTGACTTCTGCTTTACAGTAGATCTGAAGCAATATATTTTTTTTTTATTTCAGGCACCACGGCCACCAAAACAGCCCAACATTCAGGATTTTCAGTTCTTTCCTCCAAGGCTGTTTGAGTTACTGGAGAAAGAGATACTTTATTACAGAAAGACCATTGGATATAAGGTAATGTCAAGATTATGTATTATTCATATTGTCACGGTCAGACTTACTAGAAGCAGGAGGTGGATCCGCTAGGTTACTGTCTGGAGTTGTAACCTATGCTAGGGAGCTGAGTCCAAGGAGACCCTTGGATTTCACCAGAGCCCGCCGCAAGGTTGGTTGCACTTTGCTATGGGGGACTTCCAGGTCGCTACCCTTGACGTAGGTCCTCGAGGTGACAGCCGACGTGGAGACTTGCTTAATATCGGAGCGTGAGGCAGAAGCGTCGTCGAGAACAGGCAAATGGTCAGGGGTCAGATTCAGGCGAAAGGGTAGGCAGCAGACAAGGCAGGGTCAGGAATGTAACGGATGGTCGGTTACAGAATATTAATTAGAGTAAATGTACAGAAATGACAGACACGCACAGGATGGGCACCAATAACTGGGAGCTGGATGCTGGGAGAGGTGTCCCGAAATAGCCCATGGTCTAGGCTGGCTGAGCAGCAGGTGGGTGGCGTGCGCTGACCCTTTAGGGAAGAGCTGGCCCACACACCCTGTAGAGGACAACCAAGCATGCAGCTAAGTAGAGGAGATCAGAGGAGGTGACGACGGCTAGCAGTGAGGAGGAGGTGAGTAGCAGTGCAGGTGAGGGGAACCGGGGCGACCACTGACCTGGACCTTCTCATTACATGCGACTGTCTGTGGGCGTGACCGCAGACTGAAGCACAGACTACTACATGTCCTTTTACACATATCATTACAGGTCTTATGAATTACTGAACCAGCAGAGGCTACAATCCTAGAGGGACGTGATAGGGTGATATATGTACTCACCCTAATTGTGTCCCTAAATGTAGCTATCAAATAGGTGACATCTGTATCTTGCTCTGAAGAACTGATCCTTAGACTGGTTTCATATACGCATTACGCATGCCTTTGTATTAGAGTTAGAGCAAATCCCAGCCTGACCGCAGAGCTGTTGACCCACCCTTATAGTATTATAGGGATCTTGTACATTTACTCATTGAAGATATGTTTTGAAGAAAAAAAACCCTTTATCTTGCAGAAGTATGCAGCTGTATATGCCTTTACATTTTTATACATCTGCTATTGAATCCACCATAGAATTCAATTGTAAAAATAAAATGTGTTTATTTCTATACGTCAATGTTACACACGTACAGCAGTGCTCTCTTTAGACTGTGGGACTTGCAATTAGGTTTCAGAACTTCACGTCCTGGATTTAATTGTATCGTCAGTGCCAATATTCTAGCTGACATTTATATATGTCTGTTATAACATTTTTATTTGCCAGCTCCCTTTAGAGGGAACACATTTAATAAAGGCAGCAAATCTTACATAAAGTACTATAAAAGATATTATTCCATATTACTAAATCTGATCTTTTTCTATGGAACACTCACAAAAAGGCAATATTCTCAGAGATAAAAGTACAGGTGAGGATTGCAGCTTTATATTGATATGCCTGTTTTATGGGTTGTAAGACTTAATCCATGCGCAAGGCCTGAATACTTTCAGCATGGAAGAGGTTAATTTGACATCTGCAGCAGAGATCAGATGAATGCATATGAGAACCACACCTTTATATATGAAATGTATGATTTCTGTTGTTTTGTTACTGCTTTTCTACCCACTTCTTTTATAACTCCAGAGAGTCCCAAAATGTATACAAATATACACCCGTCTACATTAGAAGTATCTGCGGAATAGCTTTATTACTAGAGTTATATGGACACCAGTAGGCTGCTGAGTCATGTTTGACTTGTACAATCACATTAGGTGCTCAAAGAGTGTCAGGTAGTTTTAGTTCTTTGTGAGAGTAGGATATGATAAAGGGAGATAAGCTGATTTATGTGATTATATAGGGTTATATGATGTAGAGAGGCAGATGTATAGGATCATATGATAGAAGAGAGAAGCTGAGCTCTGTGATATATAGAGTTATATGATAGAGGTAGAGGAGCTGAGCTCTGTGATATATTGGTTTATATGATAGAGGGAGAGAAGCTGAGCTCTGTGATATATAGGGTTATGTGACAGGACAGCAGCTTAGCTCTGTGATACATAGGGTTATATGATAGAGTGAGAGGAGCTGAGCTTTTTGATACATAGAGTTATATGATAGAGGAGAGACGCTGAGCTCTGTGATATATAGGGTTACGGTATATGATAGAGGAGAGAAGCTGAGTTCTGTGATATAGGGTTATATAATAGAGGAGAGAAGCTGAGTTCTGTGATATAGGGTTATATAATAGAGGAGAGAAGCTGAGCTCAGTGATATATATGGTTATATGATAGAGGAGAGAAGCTGAGCTCTGTGATATATAGGGTTATATGATAGAGGAGAGGAGCTGAGCTCTGTGATATATAGGGTTATATGATAGAGGAGAGGAGCTGAGCTCTGTGATATATAGGGTTATATGATAGAGAGAATCTGAGCTCTGTGATATATAGGGTTATATGATAGAGAGAAGCTGAGCTCTGTGATATATAGGGTTATATGATAGAGGGAGAGAAGCGGAGCTCTGTGATATATAGGGTTATATGATATATAGGGTTATATGATAGAGGAGAGGAGCTGAGCTCTGTGATATATAGGGTTATGTCACAGAGGAGAGAAGCTGAACTTTGTGATATATAGGGCTATAAGATAGAGGGAGAGAAGCTGAGCTCTGTGATATATAGGGTTATATGATAGATGAGAGGAGCTGAGCTCTGTGATACATAGGGTTATATGATAGAGAAGCTGAGCTCTGTGATATATAGGGTTATAAGATTTTATGCCGAATTTCTGAGTAAAAAGCAGATTAAATCTTAAAATTGAAACTGAAAGTACTGCGTACCCTGCCCACATACACTGATTGACAGTTTGCTCTGTACACACACTGATACAGGGAAAGCTGTCAATCACTGTATGTTGGCAAGGTCAGTAGGACTCCTACTGTCACTTAAGGAGTCTGATCCTGCTCCAAATCACATAAACCTGTATATCACAGAACTAAACTTCTCTCCCTCCATCATAACTTGGCATCAGACAGCGTAGCTTAAACCACTGGACAGTTTCACCTTAACATCCAAACACTTCTGATTTCGGCGAACTGCTCCACGAACAACACTGCAGAGATTGTTCAGCATTAGCATTCAGCTTCTCCCTCTAGTACAGCATGTGTAGGTACTTTTCTATGGTGTCAGACTTCCTTTAGGGTTCCCTACTCGTGAAAGTCAAGGAATTTTAAAGGGAAACATCAATTTTTTTTAACTATTTAAAACCAGATACTGTACTGATGCATATTTTTTTCTTCCCAGACAGTTTTATGTTCCACCTGTAGATTTTTTTTATTTTCGTTTTCTGTATATGACTATTGGGGCCGGCATGTTGTCTGAACTGCTTATAACAGCATTTAGAGATATGCTTTACAGCAGCTACATGGACATAGGAGCCTGTGAACAGGAGAGTTTTTTCCTAACTAACAAAACCTGTATCGTGTAGGTTACTATTATACCAGTATCAGAGCTTTGTTGGCAAGCGTAAAATGAATGGCCATGGATGAAGGACTTATGTACTTGATCAGCTACTTCTTCTCTCTAACTGACGTTTGAGCCCCTTAGTGGTCATGTACCCTAGGGGGTCCAATATTACTGTGAAAAAAAAAGTTTTTAAAGTATCATAAAATTAAAAGTTCAAATCACCCTCCTTTTGCGATTTTACAAATAAAAAATCAAATAATAAAAAAGTTACACATAATTGATATTGCCACGTTCTTAAAAGTCTGATTTATTAAAATGTTACATACTTTATCCCGCATGCTGAACACTGTAGGGAAAAAAAAAAATCCAGACGCCAAAATTACACTCTTTTGGTCATTTCATAATCCCTAAAAATTTAAATAAGTGATCAAAAAAGTTTCATCTTTCCTAAACTGTCACCACTCAGGTCCATAGGTGGAAGTACAAAAAAGTAATTGGTCGCAGAAAATGGAGCTGCGGCGCAAATTTAAAAAATAGAAGATGCTTGGATTTTTTTTACAATACTGTAGCGTAACAAAAACCCTACATATTTGGTATTCCTGGAATTGTATCAACCGGCAGAATACAGATAACACATCATGTATACAGTGGAATGAACGCCCTAAAAAATACCCGCAAACATGGCACAAGTACTTTTTTGCTGTACCCAGTATATACTGTGGTATAATCTATGACACAAAGTACATCTTGTCCTGCAAAATAAAAGCCTTCATATGTCTATGTAGATGGAAAAATAAAAAAGTTATGGGTTTTGGAAGGCGGGGAGGAAAACAACGAGCCATATTATTTTGACTGTGGAGGCTTAAGAGGTTAACAAGTACTTTCATTGTTCAAAAGTGTGCTGTAAATGGATTGAATAAAAGTTCGGATCATAAAAGCATTTTTGGGGCATTGCCAAAATTTCTGTAGTTGGCTACAAACTGAAATTTCACTTTAAAGAAGACCAGTGACATCCCCTGACCTGTCTGGTTTAGTAAATCTCTGTGTTCCCTGTAAAATAAGGGTATGTGTACACGGCTGATTTGGACGCTGAATTTTCTGCATCCAAATTAGCATCAAAGCCTCCCGGCAGCACTTTTCAGACGAGGACTTGATCAGGTTTCTAATGAGGTTTTCCAACACTTCTCTCTGAAACACCCCTGCAAACTAATAGCCAGGGCAAAAACTGGGCTGAAAAACTTGCCAAAAAAGCATCTAAAACCGATGTTTTGAGGCTCTCCATTGAGTTCTATGGGGACTTTCAAAGTTGAAAATGCTTCAGGAATTGACATGACATTTCTTTTTCAGCGCCCAGTGTCCAAAGAAGTGCTGAAAACGTGCTTTGGGTGTGGGTGTTTTGGAGGCTTCTTTGACATTGTTTTGGCGAGGAAACACTCTGAAAACAGCGTCAAAATCAGCCGTGTGAACTTACCCTAAGGCCATGTCCCCACGCCACGGTTTTTCAGCCGGTTCTCGGTTTTGAAAACCGGCTGAAAAGCTTTTACAAGGACCTTAATGGAAAATCCATGCAGCGGTCCCCACTACACAGATTTTCCGCCCGGCGGTTTTTCAGACCGCCAGCCGCCCGAAAAACATAGAACATGTTCATTATTCCATGCGGTTTTCGGACGGAATATGAACATGCCCATATGAAAGGGGAGGACTTTTCTCCGCAAACTGCAGAGAAAAGCCGTCCCCCGGCGAAAACAGGACAAATACCGGTTGGATAAACTGACCGGTATTTGTCCTCTGCCGTGTGAACGGCCCCTAACCGTTCTGGAGCATCTTCTCGTATAACTCTGTGTTGTGCTGTTCCGATGTTATCCCCCCTAAAAATACTGTCTATTACTGACTCAGTCAGCTAGGTGTTACCATCTCAGTGTTCTAACACACCTTGACTTTGCAGCGTTTTAGGGTAAAACCCACATGGTTGGGACCGCGTAACCTTCAGCTATTTCATGCTGCCCATCGTTTGAGCACCGTAAGACTCTATGGGCTTTATGTATGAAAACTGTCTAGCAGTAAGACTGTCTGTTGTCCATAGCAACCAATCAGAGCTTAACTTGTATTTTTACAGAACACTGTAGGAAATGAAAGCTGAGCTCTGGTTGATATGGGCAACAAATAGTGGTCCTAATAGTGGACAAAGTTCATTCATAAGGCCTAATGTTTTTCAAGATGTATGGTCAGAACCTTTATATTGTTGTTTATGGTTTTGTGTGATGTGTATTTGCTATATACTAATTACACAACAAATGCTTGCTTACCTTGTGGTAATGGTCATGATTGTAGGCATTCATGCTGTTTGGATATTAGGAAACGAGTTCAAGAAGATATTACCTTTATTTTATCATGTGTTATCATTCTACTATTCCTTACTGTTAATGAAATCTACTTATTTTAAATTGTTGTTGATGTATTTTACTCCGTCCCAAGTTATGGTACATTCAAAGAATACGTTTACCTTCTAAAGGGTGTTACTGCCATAGACATTTATGACATATCCATAGGATAAAGTTATCAACAGGTATTTTAAGGCTTTAAGCCAATGTTTATTCTTGTTCTGGATATGTTTTATCATGCGTTTTATCCAGAATCCCCAGTAGTTGATTCCTATTAATGGTTTTGTATCCGCACATGTACATGTTATGCATTTGTTCAAGTTGGCTGTTTTGTTTACTGGGTTATACTGCAAACTGGTAATAACCACAAGTTAAAATCTGCTGACGCTCGCCTGCACCAAGTTACATTTTATAATTTATGGTTCATACATTTCAGCGATGTGTAAGTAGTGCTGTAAAGAGTGCTACTTATCTGCCACAGCTCCAAAATGTTCTTATTTCTAATGCACAGTTATTAGAACAGCTGCAGTGTTATTCTGTGTGACAAATGCTGCGTGGTGAAGTCCATCAATCCTTTTATCGGCTTTACCCGGCTCAATTTCTGTAGCGTGTGTTGTTAAGTAAGATTGATATGAGTGTGCATGTATAATAACATTGTTCCTCCACAGCTTATTCTCATCTTGACTTCTGATTTCAGGTCCCTAGGAATTCAGACCTCCCAAATGCATCTCAGGTACAAAAAGAAGAACAGAGGAAGATTGATGAATCCGAGCCACTTGGTGCTACAGAGTCAGAAGAAAAGGAGACACTTCTTACCCAGGTATACAAGACATATCTTCTTCTCAACTCATTCTGACTGGTTTTACTACTTACCAGCAAGGTGACTCTAGCTACAATAAGATGTAAGGGTAGGTTCACACTGCGTTTTTGGATACGATTTTGGGTCCATGTTGGACCTGAAAATTGCACCTAAAAACGTAGCGTCGATCGGATCCTAAACGGATTCAACACGTATCCAGCACGCAGCTGTGTGCTTGGATACATATTGGATACAGCAGGATCGCACCCTATGCTGCGTCTTTCGGACTAAGAATTGTGACATGTCAATTCTTGGAACGGATCCGAAAAACGGATCCTAAAGACGCAGTGAGACACGCATCGGTGATCACTCGTGGGAATGCCGATGCATGTTTCAAATTAAAAGCAATGTAAAATCACATTGCTATTTGTTTGCTCTGTGTTTAGGTCCGTTTGGGGTCCGACAGACGGATCCAAACATGCAGCTAAAAGCGTATGTTACACGGAGTAAAACACGCTGTGTGAACATACCCTGACTGCAGGTGGAAGATTTGTTTCAGAAAGTTCTGCAGTGTTACTTCAGGGACTGGTAAATATGTGCAAAACAATCTGCCACATAGCATATACTGTAATGCGAGTGTAGATATACCCCATATTTACTAGATTAGGTCGATGCACAGCAATAATTTGTAACTTTCTAGACAGAAATTAAATTTTTTGAAGCCTAAATTCTCACTGGAACGCCCAGTAAACGTCTGCAGTGCAGCTAAATGCAGGTTTCCAACAGTTTTAAAAATTTCTTTCCTACCCTCTATGTCCTAAAGTTAGGGGGATAAAAAACAGGACTCACCCACTGCAGCTTTACCACAGCTCCTTTTGTTCCCCATCATTCCCCCTTGTTGCCATCACGTACATCACCCAAGTGACCGAAAGCCAATAACATAACTGGCAAACGCCAGTGATTGGATGCAGCATCACATGAATCATGCATGTGACGTCATTAGTCAGGGAATGACAGGGAACACCCTGTTAGTTCTAGATGTGTACTTCTTCTTTAATTTATATTTCAGTAGAGGAGTTTTTAAAACTGTTTGAAAATCTCTTTAATTAGCATTAGGAACAATACATCAAATTAAATAAACATGAAGAGAAAATTATTTTTACACTTGTAATGGTATTTGTGCCATTTGTAATCCTGTGCTCTTTCTTTTCACAATGAAAAGACTGAAGCCCTTTTGAAAGTGGCCTGGACATGAAGAGGTTACTGGGTTTTACCAATAAGGCTATGTTCACACGGCTTAAAATGGGCCGTATTTCGGTCCGTAATTACGTGCCGGAGTGCGCCAATTACGGGCCGAAAATGGCCCATTCATTCCGGTAATTCACAGTTCCCATAGAGAACTATGGATTACGTCTCCTCTCCCCGCCCGGCGAAGCCGCCGGGCGGGGAGATAATTGACATGTGAATTACTAGCCGCAAATACGCGCCGCTAGCAATTCAAGTCTATGGGCCGGCGAAGTGCCGGCCCCCCTGCTCAGTCCCCCGCCCCCGGTCACACGGCGTAATTGCGGGGCGGAATTACGCCCCGCAGTTAAGCCATGTGAACATAGCCTAATTGGTTCTGGTGGCTGTATTCCCGCTGTGACTGGAAACTGCAAGAAAAGGGTCTTTTGTTTGGGCACAATCTGTAAAATAAATAAAAGTAAGCACAAAACAAAATAAAAAAAATAATAAAAAACTGAAAGCTGAAACCTTAACTTTTAGCCCCTCCCCAACAACTACACATATAACTTATATACAAATGTTCGTAATAGAAAAGTGACACAGTAACGAAACTTATTTTGGTGCCATTTTTAATTTAAAATACGCTGCAGGTTTGGTGGTTGCCAAAAGGAGAGGGGGGACTGGAAATATGTCTTTGAGTCTGTTGTCCCCATATAGCACAGGTTGGAGTTCCTTGGCAATCCTCTGATCTCCAGCTGTGGGTAGCAGGTGACAACTAGGAGCACTCAGGCTTCAGTCTGGGTCTCTTTGTATGTGAGCAGACTGTCTCTGTTAATGGCTACCACTTTGTTTCTTTGTTTGTCCGTCACATCATTATGTGTGTGCAAATTCCCACCACAGGCCTCTGTGGGGGAAACAGGGCAGAGATTCAGTCCGCACAGATTCACCATCAATAACAGCAGAACAGATCTCACAGTGGCCACACATTTGTCAGGAGAAGACCATTCTATTAAAGATTTGCGAGTTGTGGTTTTATTGGGACATTTTAAGACACAGAGGAAGAGAAAGGAATGGGAATATAACATAAAAGAGTTTTGCCACAAAGTGAAATTGACGTGGGAAGTTTGTAAATTAAATAATAAACATTTTCACCACTCATCATTATTAAAAATTCTGGACCGTTTTTGTTTTAGCTGTTCCTTTAGTGATCCATTGTTTACAGCTCGTCTCCAGGGCTGAGAGCTCCTCAGTCCTGGTCGCACATGCTTAGACATCACCTCTCCTCTCAGGCAGCTACTGAGTGTTCAAAGCCCGGGTGCTGTCATTCTACTCCTGACCTCTGTACTCCTTAGTAATTAGTCAAACAGTGTAAATAAATAAAATAAACCTCAATCAGGTATGTGCATTAATAAAGAGAAAAAAAAAAATCCACAGGTTTGGTTCCTGCAGGGATTTGAACCTCGGACCTTGTGCTGTGAAGCAAAAATATTACTTCTGAGCTACAATGTAGTTACTTACAGTTCTACACATAAACAGACCTTTCTTTGACTACAGAGAGGAAAGGCCTGGTGATGTCATCCTGCTGGGTCACATGATAAGCAATTCAAACAAATCACACACCCCCCCTTTCTGAGCACACAGAGCTGAAGAGCTGGATGCAGGAGGTATGAAATGATATCGTGGCAAAACCCCTTTAATGCAAAAATTTCAAACTCCGCAATATGGACTTAATATTCATGCCAGTTTCATGTCACATTGTGTATGAACTGTGAGGGTCACAAATAGCCACCTGGTAGCAAACAGAACAACAAGAACTGTCACGCCACACAAGTTTCCAGGTTGTTTTTCTTGACCTGTTGTAAATAACTTCTCTGCTTACATTGAATTTTGTTATTTTAGAGATTTTAAGAGCCTTTGATCGTCCATGCCTTTTGTGTATAAAAAGTCTTTGAATTTTCAGTTTCTTGTATAACACCATGTCTGAAGAGAGCTTGTACTTGCAAAAGCTCACCATCAAATATACTCAGTTAGCCTCTAAAAGGTATCGCCTGAATTCTTCACTCTTCTACTACTTTCTGTGGCTAACATGGTACAACATTATACTATTACATGGTCAGTCAGTCCTGACACAGTCTGTGGGTTTTACCACCATTAATTTAATGTATACAGCTAGTTTAAAGGGGTTGTCTCATCTCAAAGTTTCATAGGATGCATGAATGAAATAATGCTGCTTTGCTCTGTCACTTCCTGGTCAAGCTTTCTGTAATTGGCATATGAGCTCTGTGTATTCAGACCTCTCTGTTTATTAGTCTAGATTAAATAAATTACCTTCTCTGCGGTCCGAAGAAGCTTCTGAGCTAATGTAAACAGTAGAGTAATTGTCTGAAAGATCAGATAACACACTGTCTCACTGTCCGAAGTTCTGTGCTGTGCAACATGTGTGATGACATTACTCCCTGCTATCAGATAGAACATACAGCAGGGGGGGAGATGTACACAGGTCGGTCACTAGAGAAACCAGAAAGCCCTCAGAAGGTGATAAAATCATTTGTAGCTCCTTAACAAAAAAAGATGAACAAAGCAATATGTTTCTAAAACGTCTTCATTTAGTGTTCCCTACATTTTGAAAGCTAATCTTTATAGTGAGACAACCCCTTTAAAACATAATGACAGGGAGGAATTTTGTAGGTAGTTTATCAAGGCCAGAGTCTTTAAGGAGCTAAAGGGCAGACTATCTGCTGACTGCACACACAGGGCACTGTTAGCAAAGCATTGCTTTCATGGACAGGAGTGGATCCTCTGTGTCAGTTTTTTGTTCTGCAATTGAAACCCTTCCATTACAAATGTCTCTCTAACTGGCACAGCTAGTTTTAGCAGAGCTGATATGCCCATCACTGCTGTAGAACCACCCACCCTAGCGTCACTAGCGACAAAGATTAGGGCAGGCAGATCGGGGCAGGCACAGTTCAGGCATAAATGTATAAGGAAAGCCCAGGTCAATACCAGAAATTACAAGCAGCAACTCGAGCTTGTAGACACACAAAGGAGCACCAACAATCTAGCTCAGAGGAGTGGGAGAGGAGCACCTACATGCACAACGGTTCCAGAACATTGGCTCTGGGACAAATGGGTGGTGTGCACTGGCTTTTTAAATCAGGGTGGGTACTTACATGCATGCACTGGAGAGCACACAGAGGCAGGAAGCCGGAAGCAGGAATGGGAGCCTAGCACATGAGCAGAGACTAGGGTACATGCTGCGGTAAGGGAATATATAGACATGCCCGCGACTGCAAGCACTAGTGACAGTAGCTAAGGACGCTGTCTATTGACTGGAGGTGCACATTGATGTCCTCTGGATTTTGTAGGCCACATGGAAGGATTTAGCCCCGCAACAACACTTACTTGTATGACCTTTTTTATTTTAGTTACAAATGGTCTTTTAAAGAAGAGAATAGTGTTGTTCAAGCGCTTTCTATGCAGAGATGATTATATGCAAAATTACTAGCACAAAATACAAGACTAAAATGACATTACTGATTAGTGTACAAAGATGGTGAAATGCTTTAAAAACTCCGAACAATAGGCTTGACTTCAGGACCAATGCTTTTAAGGTTTTTTTTTCTAATCAGAATATGAAAACAGAAATAGCATTTGCTGATTGAAGACAATCACAATTCAGAATTGCATCTTATTAAAGTTGCACTTCCTTAATAATTTCACTTCAATTTCCAGATGAAAAGATTCCCCTTAATTTCGTAGAACACTTAAGTAGGAGATGTACATTATCGACCAGGCTAAGAATAATAATTATAATGCTTTCTGTAATATCCTTTTTATGGAGTCATACTTTGTGTTATAATTCAAATAAATGGGAATGTGAAAGTGTGTATTTTACTAAAATACATAAAATTACTTTATCACAAAAGAATACCCCACGGCCATTTTATTAGGTACACCTGTCCAACTGCTCGTTAACACTTAATTTTCTAATCAGCCAATCCCCATGGCGGCAACTCAGTGCATTTGGGCATGTAGACATGGTCAAGACAATCTCCTGCAGTTCAAACCGAGCATCAGTATGGGGAAGAAAGGTGATTTGAGTGCCTTTGAACGTGGCATGTTGTTGGTGCCAGAAGGGCTGGTCTGGAGTATTTCAAAACTGCTGATCTCCTGGGTTTTTTCACGCACAACCATCTCTAGGGTTTACAGAGAAATGGTCCGAAAAAGAAAAAAAACATCCAGTGAGCGCAGTCCTGTGGGCGGAAATGCCTTGTTGATGCCAGAAATCAAAGGAGAATGGCAGACTGGTTCGAGCTGATAGAAAGGCAACATGACTCAATAGCCACCCGTTACAACCAAGGTAGGCAGAAGAGCATCTCTGAACGCACAGGACGGCGAACTTTGGGCAGATGGGCTACAGCAGCAGAAGACCACACCGGGGGCCACTCCTTTTCACGCTAAGAACAGGAAACTGAGGCTCCAATTTGCCCAAGCTCATCGAAATTGGACAGTAGAAGATTGGAAAAACGTTGCCTTGGTCTGATGAGTCGCGATTTCTGCTGCGACATTCGGATGGTAGGGTCAGAATCAACAACATGAAAGCATGGATCCATCCGGCCTTGTATCAACGGTTCAGGCTGGTGGTGGTGGTGTCTGGTGTGGGGAATATTTTCTTGGCACTCTTTGGGCCCCTTGGGACCAATTAGCATCGTTGCAACACCTTGTGGAATCATGCCACGAAGAATTGAGGCAGTTCTGAAGGCAAAAGGGGGTCCAACCTGTTACTAGCATGGTGTACCTAATAAAGTGGCCGGTGAGTGTACATACATACATTTTGTCGACCATTTCTGCTTTAGTGCTGTAGACTGTGAAATAGAGGCAGATTTCCTCATTCTATTGCACCAGAATTCTGAAACAATTTGCTCCAAAAAACTGGAATACATACTGTGTGCCACAGTTATTGAATGTTTTAGAAACACTTTGGGCGACATGTCCCAACACGCCAACGCCAGTTTTTTGTTCTATTTTGCGGCAAACCCACTTTTTACGCCATATTCTTGTTGTAAATGGCCTGTCGTACACCAAAACTAGGTGCATTATACGCCGGGAACGACACTTTGTAATGCGCCAAAAATATGGTGCCACCGTGCCCCTCCGTCGAAAAAATGCGCCTATTGAGGCGCCTTACATATGTTATGCGCCCGTCGGGCAATAGCCTCGATAGACCGATACCATATACAATAAATATGCTATGTGCCGAATGTTGAGCAATGCGCCATTTTTTGATGCAATGTGCCCTTTTTTTATACGATGCACCCTTTTTTGATACGATGCACCCTTTTTTGATACGATGCACCCTTTTTTGATACGATGCACCCTTTTTTGATACGATGCCCCCTTTTTTGATACAATGCCCCCTTTTTGATACGATGTGCCATTTTAGGCGCATTAAGTAATCTATGCAAGGTATACCTGACGCCAATTTTTAGAAAGTATCGGACTTTCAGGCGCACTTTACACTGATTTAATGCGCCTAAAACTGGCATAGATATGCCACTTTTTGGACATGTCGCCCTTTGTGCGACATGTCCCATTAGGGCTGCGCCATTTTTTTGGTGTATTTTGCACCAAAATACTGTTGACGACTTATTCTCTATATAAATGAACTGTAGTACACCAAAACTACGCACATTACATGCCAGGCATGACACATTTAAATACTGCTAAAAAAGGCGCATCAAATGCTAGTAATTATATGCTATGTGCCTATATTTTACTATGCCCCTAGATTAGGTGCATCAATTATACTATACAAGGTATACCAGATGCAAGATTTTTGACAGGGGACATTTTCAGCCTAAACTGAGCCACCCAATAGATGAAATAAAATTAGACAACAGTGTCTAGAGATGTGGCAACTGTATGAAACAGCATCCGCTATTGTGATAAGTTTGGCGCATCACTGGAATGCCTATTCTAAGTTTATACTTTCTTAGTATTGCACAGTTTTAATAACTCTGCCCTTATATGTTTGGAAAAATGAAAGCGACTTCCTACTTGGCTTCTTTCTACTGAAGAAACTAACATTGCTCTGTCTGAAAAGAAAATGACAACCAATAAAGAAAAGGTCTACTACCAAACAAATCATAAAAATACATGCAATTTATTATACTTGATTCTGAACAAAGAGGATAAAAAATAAGAGGATAAAAACCACCAGCAGAAAAGCAGCAAACAGAAGCACTGTGATATTCATGTAAGAGTAATCATACAGATATGTCAATGCAAAAACATGATTCTAAATACACAGTTATACAGTTGAAGCCAGAAGTTTACATACACTATATAAAAAGACACATACGCATATTTTTCTCACTATCTGACATGAAATCAGAATAAACCTCACCCGTTTTAGGTCAATTAGGATTACCAAAATGATTTATATTTGCCAACCCCACAACATGATGCTGCCACCCCCATGTTCCACAGTTGGGATGGTGTTCTTAGGCTTTTGGAGTAATGGCTTCTTCCTTGCAGAGCAGCCTTTCAACCCATGTTGATACAGTAGTTGAGAATAACTGTGAATCACAGTGAGTAAAGATACAATGTTACCAGCTTTCGCCAGCGTCTCCACAAGATCTTTTGCTTTTGTTTTTGGGTTGATATGTACATGTCAGAATAAGGAAGGTTCATCTCTGAGACACAGAACCCATCTCCTTCCTGAGTTGTATGATGGCTGGACATTCCCATCTTGTTTGTACTTGCGTATAATTGCCTGTACAGATGAACAAGGCACCTTCAGGTATCTGGAAAATGCACCCAAGGATGATCCAGACTTGTGCAAGTCCACAGTTCTCTTCCTGATATATTGGCTAATTTATTTAGCCTTTCCCAAGATGTTACACACAGAAGCAGTGGGCTTCTGGTGTGTGTTAAAAAAAAAACATCCAAAGGTGTGTCTTTAATTAAGTCAGATGTTGCCAATAAATCAAAAGCTTCCAAAGACATGACATCATCATATGGGTTGTCCCAAATTGTGTAAAGGCATAGTAATCCTAATGTATGTAAACTTTTGACTTTGCAGAAAATAGTAAAAATGCCTTAAAAAATCTTATTCTCTCATTATTCTTGCATCTGAAAAATATAAATAATTGTGGTAATCCTAATTGACCTAAAATGGGTAAGATTTATTCTGATATTTCAGATAGTGAGAAAAACATGCATACTAGTGCATATCAAAACATTGAAATATCATTGAAAATTAAAGGGGTTCTCCAGGACTATCTTGTTATCTGTTATGGGGCTCACAAATGTATTATATTAAACCTTGTAATTCATGCTGTAATAAGTCTATACAATATATGCAATATGTGGGTTTCTCTATTTGACTTAAATTATCGATATCAATTATCTTTTCAATGATATTCTAATTTTTTGAGATGCAATAGTATGTGTCTTTTTATATAGTGTATGTAAACTTCTGGTTTATACTATGCATATATATAGTTATATATGTAAAAAAGGATATGTGGTTGAACATAGAATCATACTTACTGGGAAATCAGGTGCGCATCCAATTTTGCCAGAGTTTCATCAAGAGAGCCCTTAGAGAAATTTACATTTCTTACGGTTACAGACCAATCACAAAATAGTACACACATGAGCCAAACATTAAGTGGTATTAAAACCACATTCATTAGCTTTAAACATGTAGGAAAAGGTAAATAGAGACTATAACCAAATACATTGCTTTTCAGATTTTGCTTCATTTCAACAGTTCTTAGCTCCTGCTTGTTTACATCACCTGCTCTAGTTAACTGACCGCCTCTCTCTGCTCTAGTAGCAGTGGCTGGGATGATCTATGGCCGGGATGGTGACGTCTATCCCTGCTGTGTTTCTTATTAGCAGCTTGTATATGTTTCTTACTGACAAATTTTAACCCTTAGAGCTCTGTAGCCTTGTGTTTTGCTATTTACAGGGAATGTATCGCTTCATCAGTTCGGCTGTTTTCTTGTAGCTTCATTTTCTCAGTTCCTCAAATCCATGGGCATTTCTTCCCCTCCCAGCTGGGTGTTTCTTAACTGAAGGGGGTGACATCACCCCACCCTCCTTCACTGTTCATGCTCGCTCCCAAGTCAGTGTGTTTGTTTGAGATCAGTGGGAGGGGATAGCACGTCCCCCTCCCTCTCTGTCTGAATCCACATGTCACTGTGTTGTTCCTCTCCCTATGCAGTCTTATTTTGTAAGAGCTTCTTGTTTACATACCAAAGCCCTGCATTTAGTCTAGACAGTCTTTTATAAACTCAGAGCACTGATTTCTTCTCCTCTCACAGCTGGAAGTTTGTTACAGTTGAATCCAGTCTTCTATGAACTCATCCAGAGCAGCACAGATCTGTCTCCTTTCTATGTTTACACGCAGCAGCATTAAGGCACCGTGCACAATTCTGCTATTTTCTGATTGTAGAAGCAGCTGCTGGCTGTGCAGAGTGAAATGTTGCCGGCCCCTTATTCTGAGTGAGAGAGGCAGGAATGCACGCTCCCGTGAATACGACCGGGGACCAGACAGAATGTAAATTAGTAGAGCCGTCAGCGAACAAAATGAAAGGAGGTGGAATCCGACCGGCACTGCGGAACAGTGTTTACACAAAAGGAAGATAAGGGAGACTGTGAAAACAAGACAGCTTTGCAAATTACATCCAATTGCAAAGTTGCTTGTTTTCACTGTCCCCTTATTCTGAAGACCATTTAATGTAATGATACAACCCTTTTAAATCCTTCCATTACTAATATCTCTCTAACTGGCTCAGATAGAAGTGGCATAGCTGATATGCCAATCACTGCTGTAGAACCACCCACAGCCTGAATTAGAAGATGGAGTCTAAAGCTGGCTGTGAGGAGCTGGCTCTGTGAAACAATGAAGAAGTGTTATAAAGAGGAAAGAGACCTATCTGTCTAAAGCTTCCACTACACTGGACCAATCACAGGTTTACTAGAAAAAAACTAGGCATTATTGGCGGCATGTATGAACGGCGCTGCGCCAGAAGTCTGGCGTCTTTTCAGCCAGATATCAGGCCCAACCCCATTTGCTACATTTTTAAATGGCACGTACGCCATTATCAGGCGCATTACATAGCGCCCGCGGCACTTTGTAATGCACCAGATTTCGGGGGTGGGCGCACTAGAATCATATGAAGCTATAGATTTATAGCTTCAGTACGGCAATTCTAGGCACAGTACTGCTGGAACTGGTAAACCACTTTCAAAGTGGTATATCCGAGCCAGAAGTGTCTTTTTAGCGCTAGAAAGCTGCCTGATTTATGACCTGCAATAGAGCGGGTTCATAAATCAGGTGCATTGTAGGCTATTATTATGCACATTAAATTTGGCGTTTAAATGCCAAATTTCGTACATGCACCCCTATGTGTTTATTCTTGAGTGAGAGCCATCTATAAATATTAAAAGTGCCCCTGGAGAAACAGGAAAAAAAAACATTTTCTTACCAGATTTCAATATAAATGTCAATTGAAGTCTTCTTTAGAGCTTTAGCATTTTTAGATTTTGGAATGTATGAAGCATATTATTCTCTCTGATATGGCAGTCTATAGAACAGAGGTATAAGGGTGTTTGCCTGATACAGAGTGACACCTCAGGTAAGGTCAGTCAGACAGTGGGGAGGAAACACTTCTTTTTATGAGGACATTGCCTTCTGTGGGATCAGCAGCCTGATGTACAGCAAGTGCTCTTCTGAACAGAACATGTACTTTCTGTTCTTTCCCAGAGAGGGAATAGTAGGAGGATGTTGCACACTAAATGCTAGTTTGGATATAGTCTAACTCTTCTGTTGTATTTTATGAGGTCAGCTTTGCCGGGCTCCGCATGCTATTTATAGGAGCATGTGTGGCACAGAGGAATCTGAAATACAGTTTTATTCCAAGGAAGCATTTATGAACAAGCTCACAGACTCTTCATGCTGCTTTTTATACACTCTTTTTCATCTTTTTTCATGTTTGTATAAGAAAGACTATCCATTTCATTTCACTTTATTGATTTCTAGATACATTTTCTTGTAGCATGTTCACAACTCTGTTTAAGTGTCAGGAATGGAGGATAATGAATCCTCTGGGTCACCGCAAGAAGATGATATGACCCATGCCAGGGAGCAGAGTCTAAGGACCCCCCCGGTATTCACTAGCACCCACTGCAAGACCGGTGGGACTACTCTGCGGGGGACTCCCAGGTCGCTACTCCTGACATAACCACTAGAGGTGATGGCCGAGCTACCGTGAGGTATAAAGGTGTCAGGCAGAGATGTAGTCCGGGTCAAGCAGTAAGGTCAGGCAGGCAAATGTCAAGGCGGGGGTCTGACCCCACCGCAGACCAATAGCAAGTAATCTAGTCTCACGCGAAATCACACCAACAGCTGGCAAGGGAGTGAAGGGGAAGTGAGGTAATAAAGGATTATCACCCGGTGATAATCCAGTCAGCGGTGGGCTGGCCCTTTAAATCTCAGAAAGCCGTTGCGCACGTGCCCTTAGATAGCTGGTACTCGCGCGCCAGTCAGCAGCCAAACGGCTGAGCAGGAGCGGGGAGAAGTAAGTAGTGACAGCCCCATGGCAGGCGGACACAAGCATGACTGCGGCCAGAGCGGGGACCACGCCGTGCCTCATGAAATTAAGGATATAAAGTATTTACTGTAATTGAAATCTTAGTATAATTACCATAATGATTGTCAGTATATGCTTTACAGAGTGACCCCACTTATTTAATCCACCCCTATAGAACTAGGATCTTACAGTTTTTTTTTAATACCTTTAATGCTGGAGACTCAGGACTACATTATTTAACCTCTTAAAAATGCAGCTGGTTTTAGACTTTTTGAATTTTTTTTTTTTACCACATTTTCCACCTTCCAAGAGCAATAATTTTTTTTTTCTGTCAATTTTGCAATATGAGTGCTTTTTTTTGCAGGACAAGTTTTAATCACAATATTTTTGGGTAACTGTGTCTAAAAAACACTTTTTAGTTTTTCTTTAGTTTTTTTGGAGGGAAAGGTAGAGGCAGGGGGAACAGCAATTTCTCAGTTTGTTGGGTTTTGTCTATGGTAGTTTTGTTTATAGGGACCCCTTTGACTTTGTTCTATTGACCTATATGACATCTAAGGGGAACCGAAACTGGAATTATTTTTGTTTACAACCAATGTACCTACATAAAACTGACATCTACTGCTGGTAGTACAGGTTCAGCCCCTAATTCTTCACCATTACAGCAGCATACATTGCACTTAGTTTTTCGCAGCAGTGCCATATATATTTACCATACATGACACGTCATTAAGGGGCGGAGCCAGACCGGCTTAGTGAGCAGCCGCACTTGAGAGTAGCTCCAGCGCTCGCTCTGGTTAATCCTGTGTTGGAGCGGGCACAGGACTTTTAAACGCCGCGGACAACGAACAGAGCTGGTCTCTGTAATCACCGGAGCATTCCGGTCACACTCCAGACCTGCAGCACGACGCAAGAAGGAGCCACCGAAAGCTGAGAGCGGGGCTGAGCAAGATGGTGCCCAGGAACCTTGTGGCGCTGCAAGAACAGCGGGGAAGCAGGCAGAGGTACAGAAGGGGACACTGGCTAAGTTAGCCCAATATGCCTATGACCTTTCCACATCTTCCTCTGGCACAGGATCCTCCAGCAGGCAACAACAGGGCTCTGGATTGATCCATACTGCAGCTGTGACAGACAGGCATGGAGAAGGGGGAGAGATAAGTTCCAGCATCATGCATGCAGGAGCCTGACCTAAAACAGCTACACAGGTCACTCCTATTTCACAAGCACGGCAGGAGACAAAGAAACCTACATTAAGAGATGTGTTACAAGCTGTTAACCAATGCCATACGGCTTTATCCACCCTGACTACACAAGTTGGCAGTCTTACAGAGGATATTAACATTATGCGGCACGATCCGCAGCAATATGCTGAGCGTGTGAAAGCTGCTGAGCCCAGATTTAGGGATCTGAAAGACCAATTTAACCCTGTGCAGCGGGACTTTGATTCGCATTCCAAGATGATTAAGGCACAACTTCCAAAGACGGACGACCTTTTGAATCACTCCCGCAGAAACATTGTGCGCATTTTGGAGGTGCCCGAAAAAACAGAGGGCCCTAACCCATCGGAGTTCTTTGAGACTTGGCTCACTAACATCTTTGGAAAGGACTCCTTCACCTCTATGTTTGCAGTTAAGTGGGCACACAACATCCCAATGCGCCTACTACCACCAGTGGCCCCACCAGATCAGTACTGGTTAAACTGCTGCACTTTAAAGATAGAGACGCTATACTGCGCAAAGCGCGCCTTCAATGGGACGTCATGGTGGACGGCTGTCGGATCTCCCTCTATCCGGTTTTTTTTTTCAGGGGTTTGAAAAAAGAAAAACGTGGTTTTCCAGTTTTTTGGGGGGTGCAAAACGAAATGCTTTTAAAACCGAGACTCCGAGTGGCCCGGGTTAAACCCTTTCATTTTTCTTCGAAAACTCCAAGAAAACGCTTTTGCAGGGGGATCATTGGGTTGCGAATCTCCCACTAAGGGGTTAAGTTAAAAGCTTTAAAGTTAACATTCTGAGCACAGTAATATGTTAAATTTTGTAGAGGTTATTGTTCATTTTTTTTGAACCCTTTTCCCCCAAACCCCCCCCACAGAAAATACATGCTAGCTGGCAGCAGATCCACTAGGGGGAAAGCTTGGGAAAGCTTATCCCCTTTACTGCGTTTTCTCTTTGAGTTCAGTTTTTAAAAAATTTTGTATCCCACTATACTGTTCCCCTTGGGTATTGGAAAGCGGAAATAAAAAATAAAATTTTTTTTTATCTTCAGTTATCGTATGGGGCGGGAAATTTTGGAGTTTCGGGTGCCCTTAAAAAAAATTTTAAAAAAAGCAAAAAACGGAATCAGAAATTTTAAAGTGTATTTATTTAAAACAATGAAATTTTTTAAAGGGTAAACATTCCCCTTAAAATAAAAGCAAAAAAAAGCGCACCATCAAAAAAAAAAAAGGATTTTTTTCATTTTACTGTATCAGGGGAAATTTTTCCTGTTGCAAAGGAGAAATTTTTAAAAAAAGGGTTTTTTCATAAAAGGGGAAACCCTTTTTAAAATTTAAAAATTTTTTTGTGTTATTTTTAAATGATGGGTTTTTAAAAATTTGGGAAAAAAACGGGATTTCCCAATCGGGTTTTTAAAAGGGGTTAATGAGAAATAGGCCGTGACGAAAATTAAAATAAAAATTGGGCCCGGGAAAGTGGGGGGGAAAAAACACCAGAAGAGGTCATCAAATTACCGGGTTTGTGGTCTCGTCCCAAACTTTAGTCATGTCCGGGTTTTAAAATTTTAATGAAACAAGGGCCCCTTAGTTAAAAGCCTTTGTTCGGGGAAAATTTAAAAACCCATAGTCATTAAAAGGCATAAAAATTTGATCCCCCAATAGTCAATAAACCATTATAATGGTTCACATTTTAAAAAATTTTCTTAATCCAGGCTTTTTTGTTTGAGAGTAGGGAAATTGTTTAATCCCAGGGGTGAGATGAAATTTTTCCGGCATAAGCCCCACACTTTTCACCGGTTTACATCTTTGCTTACAGTTTTTTTCGGGGGAACTTTGGGAAAATGGGTTAAGGAAAATTAAAAAAAAATTTAGGTAAAATTAAAACGAGGTAAGCCGAATTTCCAAAGGAGGATCGGGCATAAAAAAAAGCTTTGGGAAAGTAAAAGGTAGTAAACTATTCTCTTGTAAAACCATAAAGTTTTAATTTTTTGTACTATTCTTTAAAATTAAACCCTGCAATTTTATGTTTCTTGATTAGAAAAAGAATTCAAAAAAAAAAAACCCAAAAGCCTAAAAAAAAAGGTTCTTAGGGCGTGTTTCAAACGGGGGTTTTTGGATCCAATTTTTGGATCTAAAAAATCACCCCCAAAAAAAGGCAGGGGCAAGGGGAAAAAACCCACCCAACTGAAATGTTTGGTTGCGTGTTGGATGCAGCTGGTTCCACCCTTGTGTTTTAATTAGCCTCTTCCCTGCGTCTTTCAGACTAAGAACGACTGTCAATTTTTGGGAAGGATCCAAAAGACGCAATGGGGAACACCATCGAAAATCACTCGTTGATTCCCGAGTGCTTTTAAAAAGCAATGAAAAAAATCAAATTGCCCCAATTTTTAGATTTGGGGTTTGGGCCCCTTTAGGGTAAATTAGAGGGAATTCACAAAATTCCCCAAAAAAGTTTGGGGGAATTCGCAAAAAAAAACAAGGTAAACTTTTGATCAATATATTTATTTTTTTCCAAAGGGGAAAACCCAAAAACTATATCTTTCTCTTTTTTTTAAAACAAAAAAAACGTAACTTTTTTATGTATAACTCTTAACCTCTATACACACTTTTTAAAAACCTGTTTTTAACCTCCCCTTTTAAACCCCTTTTTTGGGCTTTGAAAAAAGGGAAAAGCCCCTTTTTTCCCTTATTATCTTTTTCCGGGGAAACCCCACCACCTTTATTTGGGAAAGAACCTTCCTTTAAATTACTCAAATTTTACCAAAACCTCCCGGGAAGGGAAAACCCAAAGCCCCCTTTATCTTGGGCAGTCGCCCCAAATTTCCCCCCCATGAAACAAAACCAAAAAAGGCCCCTTGTGACCCCCTTGCGCAGGGGGGACATTTCCCAAGACAGAGGTGAAAAATTCACAATTTAAAACATAAAAACGCCCTTTCCCGCCAGTTTCGCCAGTAACCGGGCCTTCTCGGGGTTAGGGGCCCCGACCCACATTTTTGGGCCCAAGGGTCACTTCTTTTTATTCATGTTAGGTACAAAAACCCTATTCGGGTGCAAACCAAATTAGCCATCAGAGAATCCAAAAAAAACCCCATTTCCCCTTCCGGCCTCCTGCACGCAATCATAATATTGGCTGCAAAAGCGCCCCCCAATCCCCCCTTAAACCAACAATCCTCAGAAAAATTTCCCCCTTTCTCCATAACGGGGCTTGCGCCACACTTGCCGTACGGGCCCGCCCCAACGCACGCAAACCCAGAAACCTTGCCCTGATGGAGGGGATTCCGTCTCATTTCTTTTCATTTTAAAATTGCAACGGGCGGGGCTGCCCTAGAAGGGCCCAAAGGCAGAATAGGTGTTACATTCCCCCAGCCCACTCCCAGCTTTATAAAAACCCCCCAAAAAACCCCTTCTCTTCCATGTCAATTATGCATTTCTTTGGGGAAATTATAATTTCCCCATTGTATTGAAAATTTTGGGTCATATTATTTCCCCAAATTAAAAGCACTTCCTTATTTATTTAATTTTCATTTTAAATTTTTAATAAAGCTGCAACCCTTTATTTTAAAATACATTTTCCCAATTTTTCTTTTACACTTTGTTTTCAGACAATGTCCAAAAAACCCAATCCTTTTTACATGTAAAAAAAAAAAAAAAAAAAAAAAAATTAAAAATTCTTTTAAAAAAAAGCTGCAGGCTCTATGGTTACCCCTTGCCCTCCCTCCTGCAGTTTCACCTCACACCCCCCCCATTGAAAAATTTCCCTTAGGGGGTCACGGCTACCCACCCAAAATTAAATTACGTCACAATTGGAGATGCAAAAATATTAGTTATCTTCAAACGATTTTTGAAATCTGCAACAACAATATTTCCTTTTTATTGTATTTAAAGTTGGGAAAAAATTTCAACGCAACAAAGCAAAAACAAAAAAATTATACTTTAGAGAATATAAACCATTTTTGATGAAAATCTCCCCCCCGGGCTGCTTTCTCCCCCAAACAACGGGGGGGGCTTATACCATAGATTCAGCGCCAACAAACCCCTCCATGCATAAAAAAAAATTATACTTTCATCCCAATTTTTTAAAATAGAAACCGGGGCCTCACGTGATCAAAACCTATCCTCTTTACAGGCCCCGGGGAAAAAAGGAGGGACAACATAGAGAAAAAAGGGGGGGCAGGAGGGAGATGGGGGGGAGGAAAAAAAATTATGTAACTCTGATGCTTTCTAAAATCAAAAAATTCAACTGTGCAAATATCCACTGCCCGGGTATTTTAATAACTATATATTTTTCCCTCAAAAATTATTAATGGGAATCGCAAGTTTTTAATTTTTTTTTAATTTCCCCGGTTTCCCCAATATAAAATTTTTTGGGTGCAAAAGGAAAAAAATTTGATTTTTAAAATTGTTAAAGTACGGCAGGGGATTTAGCACGTTGAATATTTTGACTATAGAACCCATCGGGGTTCACATACGCTTTGTCCCCCTTTTCCCATCTCCCCCCCCCCCCCCCCCCCCCCTTTCTACGTTGTCCCTCATTTTCCCTGTGCTTGAAATGATGATGGGGAATTGATCACGTGAGGCCCATGGTTTCTATTTAACAAAGGGGGATGATGTTATTTTTTTCTTTTGAAATGGGGGAGTTGTTGGAAAGCGAATAATATGATATAGCACTACGTTTTTTGGGGCCGGGACGAAACCCCGGGGAGTAGTTTACATCTATTCTTTATATTTTTTTTTTATATATTGATTTATTTTTTTTGCTCGCTGCTTTTAAATTTTGTTGTTAACTTTAAAAATACAATATATGGAGAAAAATTTGTATAGCGTTTAAAGTTTACAAAATTTTTTTTCCCCTTGCTTCCAATTGTGACGTAAGGGAATTAGGGGGTTTACCCTGACCTGTAAGAGAGAATCTTCGGGGGGAAAGGTTTGGGGGTTTAAAAAGGGGAAAAAAAAAAAACCGGGGCCGGGAAAAAGGGGGAAGGGCAGGCTAACCTTTAGGGCCGGAAATTTTTTTAAAATGAATAGGGTTTTTAAACATGTAAAAGAGAAGTTTTTAGGGAAAAATAGTCGAGACAATAGTGTAAAAAGAAAAAATGGAATTTTGTTTTTAAATTAAGGTTTGCCGTTTTTATTAAAATTAATTTTAAATATTAGTTAAAAAGGAAAAGGGTTTTTTAGGGGAAATGAAATTTGGACAGTAGTGGTACGGGTCCAATGGAACTTATACTTCCCAAATAAATTTTGCAAAATTGGACATGGAAGGGGGGGGGTTTTTATGGGGTTTGTTTAAAGCTGGAATGTCCCGTGGAATTTAACCCCCTTTCTGTTTAGTCCTTTTTAGGTGAGCCACGCAGTTACAAAAATAGAGAGAAAGAAAAGGGAAACCCCACCCCGTAAAGGGGTAGGGCGGTTTGATGCAGTGCGTTGGCGCGGGCAGTACGGAAAAATTTTGGGGCGCAACCCCATTAGGGAAAAGGCGATTTTTTTAAAGGATTTTTTGGTTTATGGGGCCTTGGGGGCCCCCCTTTAGCAGCACCTTTTTATGAGTGTACGTGCAGGAGAGCGGAAGGGGGAAGGGGGTTTTTTTGGGGTTTTCTGTTGGTTTTAAATTTGGGAGCACCTGAATTTGGGGGGTTACCCAAAAATGATTAAAAAAAAGGTTAAATGAGGGTTTGACCACATTGATCGGACCTCCCAAACCCCCTTTTAAAGCCAGGTTTGTTTGGGGAAACAGTTGGGGGGGGTAAGGGTATGACGTTTTTAAATTGTGAGTTTTCTCCCCCGGGCCCAAAAAAAAAATGTCACCCGGCAGAGGGTTTCACAAGGGGGGTTTTTTTTTTGTGTTCATGAGATTATGGTGGGAAGCCCCAAATAGGAGGGTTGGGATCCCTTTTTTGGGGGGTTTGTAAAAAATTTCTGATAAAATTAAAAAGGGTTTTTTCCCGTTAATAGGTTTGGGCTCCCCCAGAGTTTGATAAAGGGAAAAAGGAAACCCAAATTCCCTTTTTCCCGAAACAAAAAGGGTTTTAAAAAATGAGGTTAGAAATTTAGGGTTTTTTTAAAAAGTGTGTTTAGAAAGGGTTTAAAAGTTTTACCTAATAAAAACGGGTTTGTTTTTTGTGTTTTAAAAGATAGAAGAACTGAAAAGGTTTAAGTTTGCCTATGGGGAAAATAGTAAATATATAAAATGGAAAATTTTAAAACGTATTAAAAAACGTATGTTTAAAAAAAGACTCAAAAATTTCCTTTTTAGGTCAAAGAAATTTCCAAAAAAGATTTTTATACATTTTATATAAATTTTTGGAAGACCATTTTTAATAAAAAGTAGCTTTTATTAAACCATAGTTCTAAAAAAAATTTGCATATCCCTTGAAAAAATAAAAATCAAGAGCTATATATATATATCTATATGTGTTTTGTGTGTGTTTTTTTTTTTTTCTTCTCTTCTTTTTCCTGATCACCACAGGTCCAACTTCTGAAACTACTTGAAAACAGCTGATATTACTAGGGTTCAATGTAGAAAGACATGTTTGTGCCCTGCCATTTTTCAGGAAAAAATATGGTGGTTTAAAACAAGCTTTGGTTCAAGGGGTTTTTTAATTTCCCTTTGTGTAAAGGTTTGACTAAAACAGTTTTTTTTAAAAAGTGCCCAATTTAACCAAGTGTGGGGATAAAATCGGCCCTTTGTTTAAAAAGGTCTAGTCCCAAATATACACCATTTATTAGTTAGGTTCAGTTTGTGCAATAAATTGCGGCAAAAAATTTTTGGGCACCCAAAGTCGCAATTTTTTAAGAAGCGCTTCCAAATTTTCCTGTGAAAGAAAAACCCCCCAAATTTTGCAAATGTCGCGCCCTTTTGTTGTACAAGGCGGAGAAGTGTCTAAAAACTGTCTAAAACACATTATAAATGTTGTGTAAAGCATGTGCACCATTGTTTTGCAGCCAATTATGCCAGAATTCTGGGGATATTGCCATAATAAATGTGCCCCTATATTTTTTTTTTACCTACCCGTAGCTACGTGCTCAGACCGAGAAAATTTTTTGGGTTCTGTCTAAATCGGAGGGCTAAAAGCTCAACGTGCCTTGTGTGAATTCACCCTAAATGTGATGGAATAAGTAATTAATGATTAGTGAGCCAGTTGTTCTGCTCTGTTCAGATTGCAAGATACAAGGCTCCGTTTCATCAGCTACGGATACAATATGGGACCAATAAAGGCAAAAACTACACAGAGGAAGAAGATCGGTTCCTGATATGCATGCTGCATAAAATGGGCTTTGATAAAGAAAATGTGTATGAAGAGTTACGCCAGTGTGTTAGAAATGCTCCCCAGTTTAGGTTTGATTGGTTCATCAAGTCGCGAACAGCCATGGTATGTATAATCACCCTATGATGTTAGTGTATGTGGTGAGTTTACTATGTGTCTCTTATTGCTTCAGTAGAAACATTGTAAATTCTTGATTTAACCACCTTAATTCATATGTCAAATGTGCAAAGATCAATCTTTTACTGTAGAATTGAGACCCACTGCCCCCAACACATACTGTAGAGCAATCCATTCTACAAGCAGCAGGGCAGTGCAGAGGTTGCATTAGGGACTGCATGCTGCATGACAGAAGAATAACACACAATGTATTTATTGGTAGTATTAAAGGGTTATTCCACAGTGCAATAGATATTTAGAAATGTAGATCAGTGATGTCATCAGTTGTCTAAGATGAAGGAAGTGGTTGCTATAACTAAGGCACTGCCTAACTAACACTCATTAACCTACTAGTCTTTACTCATTAAACATAAGTAAAGCTTGAGGCTCAGTGGGAAATCTTTATTAACGTGATTATGTAGCAAAAAGATGAAAATACTATATAAAACATGAAGCTTTAATTTATATAGTTCTGAAACTGATTTACACATTTGTGTAGTTAGTGTGATTTATTATGCCTTGAAATGGGTGTTCTCACCATGCCGTTTCACAGAGCCTGCTTTTCACTGCCAGCTTCAGGCTCCCACTTCCTGCTCAGGCTATGGGTGGTTTTACAGCAATGACTGGCATGTAAGTATCTGATATTCCTAGCTGTGCCTGTTAGAGGGACATTAGTGATGGAAGGGCTTTAACAGCAGAGCAAGAGGATACAGAGCTGTAAAGGGTTAAAGTTTGTCAGTAAGAAACATAAACAAGCTCCTGTGCTGCTGATAAGACACAGCAGGGGTTGAAGTCACCATCTGGCCTCACTGTTAGAGCAGAGAGAGGAGGTCGATAACCTCAGGAAATGAATAGTTCATTGAGTGTTAGCTAGTAGTATAATGTTGTACCGTGTTAGCCATAGAAAGTAGTAGAAGAGTGAAGAAATCAGGCGATACCTTTTGAGGCTAACTGAGTATATTTGATGGTGAGCTTTCGAGAGGACTAGCTAGCCAGTGTCTTTGTAATAGCACCCACTCCCTTCCTCTCAGACAACTCCAAGATTTTCTGATCTACATTTCTACATGAATATCTTTTACACTGTGGCTTTTTCTCAAGCATCATTTCTATATGGCTTCTCCATGATTACATTTATGTGTCCTTCAGGCCATTCAGTTATATAATGTGCGTTGGTCGTCTTTTTTCTTCTAAAGGAAATCTAATTTGCTCTAATAAAAATGTTCTAAATGTTAATGTCTTCCTTCTAAGATGTTTTCTGAGAAATCTTGTCTTCAACTAACAAACTGACACTATTCTGGTTGTCCGACTTAAAGTGAACTAAATTAAGCCAAAGGGTGAAAAGGTAATCCTCCTATACCAAACAATAGTCAAGTTAAATCATAAAGCAAATCACTGGACAATACTATAAAACATAACTTTTAATATGAATAGTAAAAAGAGGAGCACAAATACTCTCTCCCAATATATCCTAAATACACCACAGAAGGCAGGAAGATAACTAGAATATAACCATAAGGATTAGAAATATCTATCCCTATATTGCCCTATCTACACACTGCCTGACCAAATCTATGTGGGATAAACGTCCTAATAAGGACGGTCCCACCTGGAACCTAGGCTATATACACCCTTGTATACCCTAGAGACAACAAAATACAAAAATATAGTCCCTACAGAACACTGTAAATGATGATATAATCCAAAAACAGTGGTAAATGCCAAATAGAGACCCCTGTTCAAATGCAAACAAAGTCCAAATACATAAGCCCAAAATATCACTCAGGTCAGAATATAAAGGCCCAACACGTTTCTTTCCTTAATTTGGGGAATTCATCAGGGGCTACAAGATTAACTATGTATTTTGAGTATTTCCAAGAGATGGACACATGCAATTTAGTCAGGGGCTATATAGAATAACACTAGTAAAGATGTCACACAGTTAGATCGGACAAGCCAAAACAAACAAGAATCATCACATAAATATGCAAGCAGAAAAAATACTCCTCATATCAAGTGGCAGTGGCCACATACTCACCAATTCTGGCTAGAACAAAGCATGTCATATACTTATATAACTTGCAAAATGACATGCTATAAAAAGTATCCAGTCTCTAGTTGAAAGAGACACTGATACATGAGGTAAGTGTTCAGTAAGCCCTCAAAATAGTTACATAACCTGCCATGCCAAGTACTCAGTGCTTCGGTTCAAAGAGCCGAACAGTGGAAGCGCGCGATATGCCTCATACGGACACACGCAGGAATGCTGAATGAGCGTCCACTTGTATGCATCAGCCGGCTCTTTGAACCGGAGCGCTGAGCACTAGGTGCAAAACTTGTCCACGACTGAAATACAGCACTGGTGCAAAAGCCCAACCAATCCACATACAATATCCATTTCCAAGCTTTGCTTTGGTCACACACCTCTCCACTTTCTAAAATAAACAACACCATCAGCGCAAAAAAGAAAAAAAAAAGTGGCGCACAGAAACACCTAATTACAGGGTGAGGGACAGGGGCAAGTATACACTACCACTATACAATACCGCCATTTAGAAACCATATAGTGGTCAGACAACTGCTCAGGTCACATCACATGACAGTGAGACTGTTCCAACTCAGAAGCAAAATAACCACTGACAGCCAGGGACTCACAGGAGACATCTTCTCTGATTAGGTGTTCTCTTGCCCTTCGCATCTCCATCATGTCCAAACCGCCATGATAACTTCTCCCGGCCACAACTCGTTCCTGCTTAATTTACCACACAAAAATGTTGCACTCGTCACTCTTTTGCACCCTAAACAGTAAAAGTGCCCCCAGGTGGCTGTAGGTCTCCCGCTTGTGCACCCAAGTTTAGTTTTCTTTTGTGTCTTCATATAGTAATTGTGCAAATCCCAAGTATAGTAGGTAGACAGAAAGTTAACCACTTCATTAGGTAAGTTAGTCCTCTATGGGATAGGTATATAGGCCCCCATAAGGTATATACGGCCCCCAGTAGGTAGTTAAATATAGAGCCCACTCAGTATGTAGATATAAATGTCCCCCTATTAAGTAAGTATTACAGAAAAAAAAATACTCGCCTCTACCCGTTCCACCACTGAACAGCACTCTTCTTAAGTTGGAGTCTGGCCCATGTCATCCAACTGCTTGGGCCGGGAAGATACGTACTTGGCAGAGGAAGTGGCTTTGTCGGCTGATGATGTTACTACATCATGCTGCTTGAGCTGGTTATTCATGGAGTAGTTAGTGGCGGGCCAGGGAGCAGAACGCTATTTACTCCCTGTTCTGTCATATATTTCAACTGTCTGCCCATCCTGACCCACCAAAGCTTGGGGATCGCCGGGGATACACCCATCCCCCGGTGGCCTAGTCTGAGCTGGCACAGTGGTATGATTGTATGCGATGGGTCTGTGTGACCCAGCAATGCAGCTGTGTGATGAGTGAGACGTCCCGACGGAGTGACGTTATTATGGGGCTTGACTCATTGTGTGCTGCCAGCACACTGAGTCTTGGTCCATAAGTCTCCGTTCATATCTAGGAGACAGTTCCAAGTGTGAATGTTGCAAGTCAGTGGCTGCCTGTTTATACGATTTGCAGCAGGATTTCTGAGTAAAAAGCAAAGTAACTTTTGATATGACCCCTTAGGCTATGTCTACACTGCATCAGACAAAAAACGGCCCCAGAAGAGGCCGTTTTTTCTCTGATGCATGACCGTGGCTTTTGTTACGTTTTGTGCAAAAGCCGCGGCCGCTTCTCGTTTTCCCGACGTCCCCCATACAATTGTATTGCATGGGAAGACGTCAAGAAGACGAGAAGCACCGCCGTATTATACAACCTGTTGAAATAAACCGTTGCCGAAAGAGGGCAGTAAAAACGAGCGTGTAGACAGCAACTCGTCTTTTCTTTTCCCCGGCTAAATGGGACCGCACTGAGAGTTTGGGCCTTTTAAAAAGGAAAAAAAGGCCCGGAATACGATGAATTTGTGCAGTGTGACATACCCTTAAAGAGACAGTAAAAGCCTTTACCCTCCCCGCCTCCCCAATACGTCCCGTGTTAACATTTTCCCCCTGATAGTGTGTGTGAGAGGATTGGCAGCCCCTGTACGTGGGGGGGGTAGCGTATTTTTTCCTTTTTAAAATTGTCTCTGTTTTTTACTGAGAAATTCAGCGCCAAATCATGTAAGCCTTTATATTGCTGAGCTCAGCTTCTCTCCTCTATCATATAGCCCTTTATATCACAGAGCTCAGCTCCTCTCCTCTAACATATACCCTAATTAAAAGAGTCAGCTTTCCCCTCTATCACAAATCCTTATATCAAAAACTCTGCTTTTCTCCTGTCATATAGCCGTTTATACCCAGGCCACCCTTTTCTATTAATAACCCCTATAATCACGAGCTCATTCTCTCCTTATCATAAAACCCCTTAAAAATTCAAAGGCCACTCCTTCCTTTATATAGCCCTTTATATACAGAGCCAGCTCCTCTCTATCAAAAACCCTTTAAAAAATCACAGGCCAGTTTCTTCCCTCTATAACTAACCCTAATTACAGAGTTTGTTTTCCCCTTTTTGCATATAGCCGTATATATCACAGAGCCGCTTCTCACCCTCTTTTAAATAACCCTATATATCACGAGCTCAGCTTTCTCCTCTACATAAACCTAATATCAAAAGCCCCCTCTTCCTTCTATCTATAACCCTATATATCACAGACCCCAGCCTCTCTCCTTCTATATAAAACCTATATCCCAGAGTTCAGCTTTTCTCCCTCCTTATCTCAGATAGGATATACATAAACCACCAACATGTCCCTTTTGAAAATGTACAAAGGTGACTTTGTGGCAGCTATCTTTATTTTAAGTCGGACAACCTTCTTAAGTTTCTATTTTTGTTTTAGGGCTTTAGACATTTTGGTAAAGGCAGTAACAAGTAAAAAAAAAATACATGTTGTCTTCACAGCACTGTATGAAATTATATTTGAAGACAAAGAACCTTTGCTCTCTAGATAGATGACTGGTACTGGACTCTTCCCATTGTCTGAATTTACCATATTCATCTAATTAGTATAACATTGTATGAATTACATTTTAGAGAAATGGGAAAAGAGTCATTTTCTATATTTTAGACTAATGCATTACTTAGGCTGAGTATTTTCTACCTGATAATCAAATAGAAACAATAAATTCTGAAGAAATGAACTTTGGTTTATGCAATTTTTTTGCCTTTTGAGAGCCGAAAAATGGAAAATGCATCAGTTAAGTGAATTAATGTGGTATGCTAATAATATTACATGCATATCATGTCTGCCCCTTTGTCTGAAAGCACATCTGCTTATAGCATGGCCCATGGATAGTGAATGTGTCCATACTGTAGAATTGGAAAATGAGGCGAGAGGCTGCAGATGTTCATACTGTAGTATTCTTATGTAGTAGTTTCTTGTATAGCATATAGTATAGTATTTTGTATGTAATAGTTAGTTTCTTTTATAGCTATATTTTTTGTATAGTATATAGTATAATATTCTTGTATAGTATATAGTATAATATTCTTGTATAGCATATAGTATAGTATTCTTGTATAGTAGAAAGCACTGCAGCTTAATCAGAAAAGAATTCTGTATGTTACAGGATTGGGGCTGTAGAATTTGGGGCACACTGAAACGGGTGCTTCCCTACTTTTATGACGTAAGGCTAAATCCACACGGCATATGTCAAAATTCTGTCCAAAATCTGACGGGTATTTCATTGTGGCCCGGTTTTTTTGTCACTTTGCACAAAAGCCGCAGTTGGTTTTCGGATTTGCCTCCAGCCCCGTACATTGAATGTATGGGGCCCGATGGCAAGTCCGAGCAGAATCTGGCATAATATACAATATTTGCTATTCCATGCGAGCACAGTTTTCCATTTGTTAAGAGCACCCTCGATTTTCTCGTTTCAAAATGCCGAAAATGCCGAAATTGATGGCACCCCCTTGCTGTTTAAAATAGCCAATGGATACTGACGAACAACACTACTTCTTGAGGAAAGTGACAATTGGCACTGTTTAAAACACGTATGGCCTATTTAAATTAGGCCTTGGTCTCTAGGTTTGGTTTGGCCCACAAAGGAAGCCCCAGGGAAGAGGAGGCATAATGTGCCCCACAGGCTTGTCAGGCCTGTGAATGCTTTTTCAGGGAGAGAAAAAAAGAGGTAGAATCATTTAGCCCGTACTGGGAGAGTAGGCAAATACAATCAAAACCCCCTTGTGGGCCCTAAAGTCAAACCCCCATGGGGGGCCCTAAGAAATCCAAATCCACTTGTGGGCCCTAACAGTCAAAATCCCCTTGTGGGCCCTAAGAGTCAACCCCCAAGGGGGGACCCTAAAGGTCAACTCCCATGGGGAGGGCCCCCTGGGGGGCCCAAAAAGTTTAAATCCCTTTGGGGGGGCCCAAAGGGTTTTAAAACCCCCTGGGTGGGGGGCCCTAGGCCTCGTTCACAAAAGGCTTAAAACCCGTAATTGCGGGAGGATTTTTTGGCCCCCCAATTTTGCCGGCGGCCCTGCCCCAGGGGCAGGGGGGGCCGGGAGCTCGCCAAACCCCTTAAAACCCTCTTTTTTTCCCCGGGGGCGTACACGCCCTAAATAATGTGCATGTCACTTTTCCCCCTCGGGGATTCACCGATGGGGAGAGGAGGGGTAATCCATAGTTTTTCTATGAAAACCCGTTTTATTACCCTTAAAGCCTGGGACTGGGTTTTTCAGCCCCTATTGAGGGGGCAAAAAACCCGGGTGAAATCAGTCCCCAAAAAAAGCCCTGGGGGAACCCAGGGCCCTAAAAGTCAACTTTACCTTTTTGCCCCGACACCCCCGGTTCCCAACAGATTTTTGGGCCCCCCGTTATGGGCACCTGAAATGTATTGCAGCCTGGGCCTTCCCCGGCTTGAATTTTAAAACAATGATTTTTTTAAAACCGTCAAAAGGCTGGATTCCCTTTTTAAAAAACTGTTTTTTTTCCCTTCATTTGGTTTTTTCATCTGTTCACATTGTGTATCGCCCAGTGTTTCCCCCGGAAGGGGTGGGTGGGGGCCCCGGGGTTTTTTCTTTTGAAAAACCAAGTCTCCCCCTTTTTTTTTAGGAGCCTACAGCTTGAGACCTGCTGATCATCTGATTACTTATATTTTGAACCCTAGAGGATTTTTGGGTGGCAGCAACAAATCCCAATTTGTCTTCAACCCTAGATAGGCCTCCTGGCTGGGTGGATAGAGAATGACAGAAGCTTTTTTTTCATATATTATGTGATATTTAGATGCTTCTCTCGTGCTGCCCCTTCCAGCTGGATACTTTTAAATGTCACTACTTAAACTGCACTGGACTCTTGATTAGTTTTTAAGCACATCCTTCTATATCCACATTGTTAATAATTTACTAATCTAGTGACAATCACAGTTATTGTACTACAGATAACACCAATTTAACACAAGTTGTCCTTGGCTCCTCTCCATGTACCTGGGCTGCCACTAGATGGTACTGCATACTAAAGCATCTGCCGCAGCGTCTCAGCTTGTCACAAACAGGATTTTTCTTTGTCCATAGCCTCTGAATATACACAATAAAAAACCTAGTTTCTCTCCCAGGCAATCAAATAAAGAGTTGTGTGCATGTATTTCTATGAATATATATATTAAAAACTATAGAACCAAATATTATCTCAATTCTGATTTTATGATAGTGTTGTTTTTGTATTCAGGTTTGTAGTACAAGTGATTCAGAAACACCTATAATATCAGGAAGATTTGTTTTCCTTGTCAGTATGATGATACAGGAGGTGTATTAGAACTGCAGAATTGTTGTGCTCTGTTTAGTGAAAAAGTAGATTCAGGCTTGCTACGTGCATGAAATATAGTTGGTCCTAGGGCTGCAGAAATTTGGTTGAACTTGCATTGTAAAAAAAATTTCCCAGCAGTCTGGTCTATGTGGATTACTAAAATATCATTAGAATTTTAGCTGTAGACAAGAAGTCTAGGAGATTGTTAGCAGGAATGAGGATAACTGGAGGCCCACATAAAAGATTTTTAGATAACCACAGTTTCCTGCTTCACCTTTCAGAAGAGGTTTGAGAATATCTGGTTTTCCTGGTGGCCAAGGGCAACGGCAATGATTTTTCTCTCTGACATCCATACATTATGCAAGGGCACTGAATGTTGTCCAATGCTGTATAGATTAAAAGCAAAAAAGTTTAAAGAGGTCACTTTGTAATGGAAATTCTGTTGTCCATCATCATCTTCCAGCTGTCTGTATGCAATAGCACATATCACTACATCTTATTATTATATGTATTTTACTTGTACCTAAAATATTTGCACAATTCTGCTAAACTTCACACTTTTTAGACCTGATTCACATCTGCACTGTTATTTCTGTATTACTTTCCATCAGAAACAGAAATAACGGCTAAGCCAGATCCATTACATGATGGACACCAATGGCGCACAACGGGCCCAATTGACTATAATGGAGAGAGTTTGGTTTCCATTATGGTGTCAGTCATTTTAACGGACATAAAAACACTACTTTTTCTGTCATTTTTGATAGGACTTCTGATGCAGATGTGAATTGGGCTTTAGGTATATGTCTGTATGTCATGTATCAGTATATTTTAAGCAGACGTGTTCTCAAAAGCCAAAAACTTGTTGAAATATTGCTTGTGTCTCTGTGTTTTGGTTTTTTTTTCCCATATATGATATATATGCAAGCATTTGTTTGCATCCTTTTCTGTCCATTTTTGTCAGAAAAAATGTATACATTGGAGGTGAATCTGGGTGTATCATAGAGGAGGAATCATTTCTCCCCCATATGTTATGCAAAAAACATCAAGTAAACATATGGAAATGCTCCATTAAGTCTCATATTAAGAGTAAAAAGGAAACGATGTATGCATAATAGTGTACACTTTTCCACCAGGCAAACATAGTCAATCTTATACTCTTCTAAGCTATGTTTTTCCTATTATAGTCTATAGGTCCGTAGTGCAAAACCTTTGAATACCCTTTTAGGCTATTAAGATGGCACAAAAGTGATGTGAATTAGGTCTTATGCAGTATGTTTGTATAATCATATAGACTAAAGAATAAATTGTATTTATATCTATGGACATCTTATATCATCTTTCCACCATCCCACTCCATCACTCCACCTGATCTCTCTATTACAGTCAATGGCTCTATCCTCTCACCGGTCCCACAAGTTCCCTGCCTTGAGATAACCCTTGACTCCACTTTGTCCTTCAAACCACACATCCAAAACCTCACCTCCACCTACCGCCTCCACCTGAAAAATGTTTCATGGATCTGCTTTTAACTTAACCCTGATACTACAAAAAAGCTGATCCATGCCCTTGTCATCTCCCGCCTAGACTACTGTAACATCCTTCTCTGCGGCCTCCCGTCTAGCACTCTTGCTCCCCTTCAATCCATCCTCAACTCTGCTGCCCGTTTTATCCACCTCTCTCCTCGCTACTCCTCTGCCTCTCCCAATCCCTTCACTGGCTTCCCATTGCCCAGCAAATTCATTTCAAGTTAGTCATCCTGACCGACAAGGCTATCCATGCCCACTCCCCCCCATACATCTCTGCTCTAATCTCCAGATATCTCCCCTCACACAATCTCCGCTCCTCACAGGACCTTCTTCTCTGCTCTCCTCTTATCAGCTCCTCACACAACCGTCTCCAAGATTTATTTTGTGCTTCCCCCATTCTCTGCCCCAACACATCAGACTCTCCTCCACCATCACCGGGTTCAACCTAAAAACTCATCTCTTCAGGATTGCCTATAACCTCCAATAACCCCGCTGTCACTACACCTCCTGCAAACATGTCTGCCCATCACCTTCTGTCTCTTCCCCCTTCCTTGTAGATTGTAAGCCTTCGCGGGCAGTGTCCTCTCTCCCTCTGTACCAGTTCTTAGTCACATATTGTCATCATTGTAAATGTTTGACTTATGTTATGTATGTAACCCCCTGAATGTACAGCGCCCTGGAATCAATGGCCCTCTAAAATAAATAATAGTAATTGACATACATGCATGTTCATGGATATACACAAAGGATCTAGAATGAGACCCTCCATCCCTGACGTCATTCAGAGATGTAGAACATACTGCAGCATACATTAGAAATACAGATTCTCCTATTTCATAAGAAAACAAGCCTGTTGTGGCAAATATCATTGTTGTCTCACACATTTCCAGCCATATGGTTGTAATGCAGGTAGTATAGCAGTTCTGAATTTGTCATCTAACTTATTAATGTCGGCCTCATCAGTGTACAGATAATACAATAGATTACCTAAAGCTCGGTTTATAGCTGGACATAATACATATACTAAATGGAAAACTCTAATTAACCACTTTTGCTTCCCAACATAACAAATATTCTAATTATAGTTAAGATTTTCAGATTGCAAGCAATAACATCATTTTATTAGACTTTGCATAATGTGTGCCTCGTTTCCCAATCTCGGTGTGGATCAGAAATAGAAATTTGCATTTGGTGTGTTTCCATGTTCTGCTGTGCCAGAGGTAAGGGGTTATGATCTGATTCTGCGGCGCTTTGGCATACTCATTATTAATCATCTGCATTCAGTAGCTGAGATCTCTGGAGGACGGTTTTGTAACATTTCCTAGCTGAAATCATTAATCTTTTCTCATATAGTTTATATTGCTTTAGTAAAAATACACACTGGCTCCAGCTCTAGTCCAAAGAATCAGTATTTAGATCAATAGACTATTGTTATATGCAGATTAGAAGGTTAATTGGTTACCAGGTAACGGATTCATCTGTTCTGATGTAAGCGTCGATGTCTAGTGTTGTACGGCTGTGAATTACGGTTGCATTAAACCTCACCATCATGAAATGAAATGGCATCTGACAAGGTGAGACACGATGTATTACATGTCCAGGAGCCCTGCAATCATTTATTAAATGCTCACTGGGGTTTGCCCTATTTCTGAGTGTATCCTAAATCTTGATTGGTCCTATGCCCTTTACAGGGATACAGGAATATAACCCACCTCAGTCTGGAATTCCTTAGTGTGTAGTCTGTTGCCTTCCTACATATTTTAAAGTTAGAAAATACGTTCACGGAAACCTGCAGGGCAGTCCTGTCCTTGCTCAGCTACACTATATAAAAGCAGGAAACGTTTAGGTCCCTATGTGGCCTCTCATTCTTGCATATTTATATAAAACTGCATATCTTCAGTGGATTACAGCAGTTCATAAAATGTAAAGGAAGATGAACTCACATAGAAATATTGATTTTAGTCTAGTAACATAGTTATAACAAACAATAGTACTATGAAATAAAGCGTGCAGTCATTTTTCCAATGCAGTATAGCATGCTATTAATATAAGGCAGTTTATTTCTAAACCTAGGTAATCATTAAATTGGTTGTCTGATACCAGGTTATGCAGTTCTTACTCCCCAGTTTAGGATTTGTAAACTTGGGACTTAGAACTGAATAACTTGGTATCGGCATTATATAGAGTATTGCCACGTTTTTTAAAGGAAAGGCTCGGATTGTCTTTCATGAAGGCTACAATTTAATATTATTTATTTTAGAGCTGGAGGTGGTAGGAGGTGGTCAGGGCTTGGATGTGTGGTTTGAAGGACAGGGCGTAGTCAATGGTTATCCTAAGGCAGTGGACTTGTGGGACTGGGGAGAGCATGGAGCTCTTGATGGTGATAGATGGGTCAGATGAAAAGTTGAAGTGGGATGGGGGAAAGACGATGACCTTTGTCTTCTCCATATTGAGTTTGAGAAACTGGGAGGAGAAGGAGGATATAGATGATAGACATTCTGGGATCCTAGAAAGCAGAGAGTTGACATCTGGGCCAGAGATGTAGATTTGAGTGTCATCAGCATACAGGTGGTACTGGAAGCCATGTGATGCTATGAGTTCACTGACGCCAAGACTATATAGAGAGAGAAGAGTAGTGGGCCCAGGACTGACACTTGGGGGACCCCAACAGAAAGAGGGCGAGAGTAGGAGGTGGAGCGAGAGTGTGAGACGCTGAACGTCTGATCAGAGAGGTAAGAAGCGATTCAAGAGAGGGCCAATTCCATGATGCAGAGGGAAGAGAAAATGACTAGTTAGTGATCACTGTATCAAGGGAGGAGGACAGATCTAGGAGGAGGAGCACAAAGTAGGGACATCCATACCTGTAGGTGACAGAAGGATGGATGATCAGATGAAAGAAGAAAGTCCATTACGCTACATTCTGGTATTAATTCTGAAGCACCCTTTGTCATCACACTTGGATATCACACGAAGTTAGGATTCAATATTTTTTTGTACCATATTTTTTCGGACTATAAGACGCACTTTTTCTCCCCACAAAATTGGTTGAAAAATAGGGGTACGTCTTACAGTTCAAATGTACCATCTCTAGGAGGCTAGAGTGGGGCGATGCTGCAGAGAGCCGGCTGGCTGGCCCGAGATAGTACTTTGCGGTTGCTCACTGCGGCAAACAGCAGGGATGGAACCAGCTCCATCCCTGCTGTTAACACTTTAGACGTCGCAGCGTCTAACTGAAAAAGGAGCGGTGCTGCACACCGTTTCTCCCTCTGTTAACATAATTGCAGGGGGGTGATCAGTCGTCATGACAACAAGAAGCCTCATGCAGCCTACCGCAGCTGTCATGTGTGTACAGCTAATACACCCTGCCTCAGGCAGGGTGTATTAGGTAATGAATGAAAATTCTTTATACAGCAGTACAACAGTGCTGCTCTATATAATACAAGGGATTGTGCCCCCTAGTGGTCAAGTACCCTTGGGGGACTCCGTATTAAAGTTAAATAAAAAGTTTTAAAAAATAAATAT